>BRDA01005619.1:42751-64596 GCA_036984385.1 Crenuchus spilurus | reverse complement strand
TCTCTCTCTCTCTCTCTCTCTCCCCTAGGACTGAAACACTATCAAAAAATTGGTGACTTCAAATTTGACGTCTACTTTTCGACTCTCAAATCAGGTGTTCAGTGTAACTTGTGTAAGTGTGTCTGTGCCTCGCAGTAGATCACCGTTTCTTGCCTGTAGTGGATATTTATTTAGTTCCGGCAACTCATCGCATTTGGAACATTTATGGGTTTTTATTTTTTGTGTAAATTTTTTTTTTTGAAGTCACGACTCATTGAATATCTTGAATAAGCACGTTGTCCTCGATTTCAGACAATCTTATATCAGAAGAGAAAAAACACTAGTAAAAACGAGATGTCATATTTCTTGGTTACCCCAAGTTTACGTCAATAATATCTCATTATAAAATTTCACTTCGTCTATACACGTCTTATATCATATTGAATAACTTTATCAAAAATGACTTGTAACAATAACAACAATGCGAGTATTTTATTTATTTATACTTTATGTCGAGAGCTTACAGATTAAGAAACACATATATAATTAAAGTTTTACGACGTAGATAAACTTGATACATTGATAAATTTTATAAAATATCACAACTGATTACCCTCAAATTTCACTGAAACCCTTCAATTTGGAGAAATCCAGACTAGACATTCAGTACACCTAGATGTCCGGCCAGACGAGACGAGTCTTAAAATTACACGCGTACGCGATGTCTAGTCCATAGCAAATTCGCTCGCCTAGTCCTTCCTGTGGTTAAAAAACTATCACAAAGTCAGGATCCCCTCTCTCTCTCTCTCTCTCTCTCTCTCTCTCTCTCTCTCTCTCTCATTAAGCTCCAAATTAAGTATTTGACCTTTGTAATGTAGGCAAATGATGGTGTCAATCTGACTTCTATAATTAAAGTAGTAAAAGTAAACTCTCTTTATTAAACCATATGAAGAAATAATGTTCAGAAGTGTGATGAAGGTTAAGAATAATCTTTTTTATGAATATACTGGTTACAAATTCTGAATCGGAAAAAAAAAATCAGGAATGTGTGCTTGCGTGTGCGTGCCTGCTCAGGGGATGAAGAACAGAATGACTATTGTTCTTGTGTGTATCCCCTGTGTGCTGACTCTGATCAGACAGTGCAGAAACTACAGAGGAAACTCAGAGTCAGTACTGCATTACTTACATTCAGAAATGGAAAAACAGAGATGCTCTGTATTAACTACTTTCAAATGTGTTTTAATATTAGCATGCAGTTTCTATTCATTTTCATTGGAAAAAATAAACATGCAATATTAATATGGCATGTTTTCTACAGGCCCAAATCATATTTTATTCTTGAATGTTAAATTCAGTAACTCAAGAATAAGTGTGCATTAATATATGTAGTAGTAGTAATAATACACGCACACTGATGTGGACCCTCATACAGATCCTTAAAGCTGGAGTTCTAAACTACGTATTTGTATATAAACTAATCTAAAATGAGAGTATATTCAGCTGATCTGTGTTGAAATGGCCATCGTGACCCTTGTCCATGACCTCAAAGTGTTTGCAGTGCAGCTCTGTCTAGCTTGGTACTTTTTTACAGAGCTCTCGGTGCTTCAGGCCAATGTAGCTGCTTTCATTCTGAATGTGTGTGATTTGACTGGTATGACCCTGTCTGCATGGTCTGTATGGGACAAGGCCTGTGCTTTAGCCCCCGTCCTTCTGTTTATAGTACATAAACAGAGAAGTGCACAGAAAGAGAGAAAACAGTGACAGAGTTAAAGTGCATACAGAAAGAAGAAATACAGAGAAATACCCCCCCAGCATTGGGCCGTGGAGTAATGGAGCTCCATCCTTACCTTTGGGTTGACTTTGAGTGAAGTGTGTGATCCAGAACTAATCATTCACCATCAGTACCTGACCTCATTAATGCTCAAATAGCCGAATACAATCAAATCCGCAGAAGCAATATTGCAACAACGCTTAATATCAGTGATCATACTGTATGTGGTTACTGGGCCAGATCATTTAGAAGACACAGTTCTTGCTTGTTCATAATCTTTTGTCAAAGGACAGTGACTGTCACCACCTCTAAAATATCTTCTGGTGGTTGTCTTTGTCACTGTGGCTGTGTGGTAGGGACAAAAAAACAATATTAACCCAAATTATCAGGCCATGTTTTTAAACTCCAGCCAGAGATCAAACAAACTAGACAAATCTTATGGATGAAACATGTCTTCTTCATGATTCCTTCCGGCCCAAATGTCACTTTAAGGAGCTAAAATGTGTTCTGATTTTTGATTAATCTTGAATATAATATCCTTGATTTATACGTTGGATTGGCACACTGCCCTGGGCTTAGCTAGGATAGTCTGTAATGGCCTGCCCTGCACCCGGTGAGGGCGTTGAGGTCTACTGGTAGAGGACCCTGATCAGGATTAAGTGGGTAAGTTAATGGTTGGATGGATTTATACACTGAATCAGGTGTCTCCAAATTTTTTGACATTAGGGGTCTGTTGCGTGTACTTGTGATAAGCCTAGTCTTGGACTACACTGCAAAGAATGGATATTCTCCTTTGAAAGAAAAATATAGTTCAGGACTAAGCTTAATCCATGTATAGGAAACAGAGATTAGGTCTAGTCCTGGGCTACATTAGGCTAAACTTAATCCTTATTTGGAAAACTGGCCCATAGTGTACTCCCAAAGCCGGGTTGCCAGATTTGAAGCATTTTTCCCAGCCCATTGAATATGATGTATATTGTTGAAGATTGAGAGCAATTTACACATGAATCCATTATACAAGCACAGTTATTGTCAAGTGTAAGTAAAAAAAAAATTGTTGATGTATTTTTAACATCAGAGAGGACGGCTTGGCAAATGCAAATCATCCTGACTATTTTGTCATAATGTGTTACATTCAAGGCAGTTACAGTTAAAATATGACTAAATATATAAAACTATATAAATATATAAATTATATATAAATTTATATATATAATTATATTTTATATATAAATAAAATATATAAATATATTTTGAAAAGTCATCTTTGCAAATAAATTCATTTTAAATCAATAAAATATCTAATCCTTCTCACTTCTCATTGGGACTCTATTATTAAATATAGTATTATAGCTCCATTCCACTTAATCATTCCTCCATTACCTTAACTGTTTGATCCAGTTCAAGGTTGCAGTGAATCCTCACACCAGATCCAGGGCATTCAGGTTACACATTTAATGTACAAGACATTTTAATTTATTTTACGTGACTTCATTAAGTAAAATTATTACATTTTATAAGCAGAACATTTTTGCTTGTTTAAAGCACATATCTTAACAAGATACAAGAGATCATTTTACTTAATAAATGACTTAAAGCAAGTAAAAAAAGTATAATTAGAACTTACATGAAATGAAAAAGAAAGAAAAATGTTTGATATTTAGACCTGATTTAATATTTCATGTTATCATTTTTATCATAAATAATTATATTTCACGAAAATCTCATTGCACCAGAAGATCATGTTTATTTCAAATATTCATGAGAAAGCAAAGCTATCAGCACTAATTATTAATATAAGCAAAACGATCTGCATTAAGTTTTAAAATTATTGAAAAAAAATTATAATAAATTTTAAAACCAGTTAATATGTAGAAGTATTTGAATGTTTTTACAGTGAAGTCATGAGAAATATTACTTCTTTGTATTAGATTTAAGATAATATTACAGGCTGAGATCAAATTTTTCTGTGTGTGGGTGCTCCTTCTTCATCATACCCAGCAGTCCCACCCCCCACTACATACACTTTTGAAATCTAAACTACACTCCTGGCTGGTGGAAGAGAAGAAGCTGGAAGCTGTGTGTGTGTGTGTGTGTGTGTGTGTGCATAAGCTGCTTGAAGCCCCTCGCAGGCTGAGGGGTCCTGGGTGGACAGCCCATGATGCCACTCTGCCTGGCTGAGGGCCATGCGCCACTATTTTTATCAAGGGGACACAGATTGATGTAAAGTGACTGGAGCCAGGGGGCGGGTGGGCTTCTGCACACTGCAGTCCACAGGCACACACTCATACCCACATGCGGAGAGAACTCCATCTCACCCCACTCTGTTTCAGAAGACCTCTGGGAGTCAGTCGTCCCTGCTCTGTCCAAATCTGAAAGTGACACAAACTCAAATCACGACATGAACTAACAATCTGAGTGTGTGTGTGTGTACATGTGTTTGTTAAATTGCTGGTCTGTGTCCTTAACACAATCCAGTACCATTTTAGCCTACATACTAGTGCATCTCCAAAAATGAGAATATCATGAAAAAGTTCATTTGTGTTCATAATTTAATCAAAAAAGGTAAACACTTACATATGTTATATTCATTACATTCATTACATGAATGTTGGTGCTGTTTGAGTTGTAATTTACTTATTCTTGTGAGACAAATATAAAAAATAAAATGAAATAAATCACAAACTTTTTCATGATATTCTATATTTTCTTGAGATGTACTAGCATATAAACAGTTGTATGCAAAATGTTGTGAACTCCTAGTTATGTTCTATTGCTTTTCTAACAATCTTCAGCACAATGATTCTCTATTGGCGAAGATAGAACTGGGTAAGCTCTTGATTTACTGGTCAATCTATGTTCCAGCCCTCTCCTTTGGTCATGAGCTTTGGGTAGTGACCGACAGAATGAGATCACGGATAAAAGTGGCTGAAATGAGTTTCCTCCGCTGGATGTATGGGCTCTCCCTTAGAGATGGGGTGAGGAGTTCATCTGGAAGAGACTTGGAGTAGAGCCGCTGCTGCTCCATGTTGAGAGGAACCAGCTGATGTGGTTTGGGGACCTGGTTAGGATGCCTCCTGGAGGCCTCTCTGGTGAGGTGTTGCTGGCCCAGCAACCCAGACCTCAGATCAATCAATCAATCAATCAATCAAATTTTATTTATAAAGCGCTTTTTACAACTGATGTCACAAAGCAGCTTTACAGGGTTAGAAATAACAGACATAAAATTATTAATCTCTAATCCCCGGTGAGCAAGCCAACGGCGACAGTAGCAAGGAAAAACTCCCTCAGAGCTGGAGGAAGAAACCTTGGGAGGAACCAGACTCACATGGGGGACCCATCCTCCTCTGGTCTGCTAATTCTAAGTGTGTGATGAATCATAATCATATGATCTTGTTGTAAAGTTCAGGTGATCTGATATGGTGACAGTAGTGGGACAGGAATGATGATGATAGTGGGTGCAATGATAACGGCCAGAAAGTCCTATTTGAACTCCAATGTGGGCAGTAGAGTAGGGTATCTGTAGCAGGCCACAGTAGCTGGTCGTTGGTGGGCATCTGATCCAGGGAAGCATCATGGAGAGAATAGTAATCAGCCTTCCATCAACCTTGGACCGGACCGGTGGGCAATCACTCACTCGCAAAGAGACAAAAAATTTAAGTAGTTCTGTTTGGATTTATAGAGCACAAGGATTATGAGACATATCAGAGTGTGGTAATTGATAAATGGAAGATGATGAATGGGATTCATGTTTACACACAATATCTATTTATTTGCTGAATGTAACACATTGAAATACAACCTTTATACATGAAAACTCAGTAAATAAAGAGTATTGTTATTATTATTGAAAGTGCTGTCAAGTTGATTATGAAGGCAGGTGGCCATATAGTGTCTACTGTACATAGGGTCTTGAGTCTTCATGCTTCTTAATAGCTTGTACATGATATCTGTGACTGTATTAATCCATCTTGTTGCTGGCTGCTCTTCTCCTCTTTTACCTTCAACTGCTCCAAGCATAATTGTCTTCTCAAGTGAACTGCTTCGTCTCATAATGTGTTCAAAATAAGATCATCCGTTTGGTTATCTGAGATCCTAATGAAAGTTGAGGTTTGATTTGGTCAAGGATCCGTTTAGTTGTTTTTTTTACTCACCAAAAATCTTCTCCAACACCAAAGTTCAATACATTAAATTCCTTTCATGTCTTTTAATTGTTCAACTTTCACATCCACAAAAAAAACAAAACAAAACAAAAAACACAACACAACACAAAACAACACAACAAAACAAAACAAAACACACAACACAACACAACACAACAAAACAAAACAAAACAAAAAACACAAAACTGTGGACAAAAAAAGACATTTTTACATTTGAAAACCTTTTCCAGTTTATTTTTGATCTGTGCTGGTCTTTGTCATATTTGCTGACTGCAGGATCCGTTTTCATTCATAATTGATACAAGTCGGCAAAAGCTGTTCACAACTTCAGCAACTTGAAGCAGTTTATATGCTTCAAATTCTTGTATTTGTCTAGAATGGGGAAGTGATGTAAGCATTAGCTTTGCGCTAAAACATTATTAGAATTCTCATGCCACTGTTAGTAGAAATTAATGTTAAGTTTTTCCTTGCTTTTTGCAGTGGCTAACCCAAACTGAAGGCAACATTCTATTTGTTTTCCTTATAAAATTGTACATATATAGATGTGATGACAGTACTGGTTCAGACCGCAGATGCTATGCTCATAATATTTAAAAAATCCTTCACTCTGAATGTTTTTCAGGGTGTGTGTGTGTGTGTGTAGCCAAGCTATTGTTAGCTCACCACATAAAAGACAGTCCAGTCTTACAATAGAAATGGAGAAGGTCGTGTGTGTGGCCGTTTCAGTGGCATATGAAGTGGTCTGCTAGTCTGGAGGTTATCACTTCTCTTCTTCTGCTTTTCTCTTTATGACAGCTCTCACCCGCACTATCATCCTCTCCATACCCATGCCTCCTTATCGCGCCTGTCTTGCCATTCTCCAGCTCGTCTCTGGCTTTCTAGCATGCCCCTCCCCTCTCATTGTTTGTCACCCATCTGGTTTAATCATAATGATGACCCCTCGTCTTGCTGTAGCATTGGTGATGGTCTGCAGCAAAGCAATGTTTCAGGCAAAAATTAAATGTATACTGTAGAGTTACCTGAAATGTAGATGATCAGGACAGAAAACACATTTAGTGTCTGAAGTTTGCTTCTTTTGTTTTGCACTGGAGTGTATTATGGCATGGACTGTATTTGTTTTATTGTTGTGGAGATAACAAAAGCAGAAAACTAAACGGCTGAGCCCTCATGCCATGTTACTTAGATTGGCCAATAAGACATGCTGACAGATAGATTAACAAATGAAATTAGCTAGATTAGCCAAAGGGATGTGTTGATGTCTGGATTAGCCAGTGAGACACACCCGCAGTTAGATTAGTCATTGGCTGATTGCTCGATTAGATAAAAAGGATGTGTTGAAGACTGGATTAGCCAATGTGACCTGAGGGCAGCTAGATTAGACAAAGGTGCATAACTAGTATAGCTTTGTATAGCTTGTATTAGTTAGCCAACAAATTATCCAAAGCAATGTTTAAAGTTTTATCCTTGGATGCATTAATCTAGATACTTTGGATCCTTGCAAATTTTCTTTGATATTTCAGAAATATCTAGTATGTACACATGCAGATCATTATTTGCTCAAAATCACTTTTTTAAATTAGCCAGGTGAATTGCTATGATGTAAAGACATTGCAGGCTTAGCTTGGGTCACCTGGACAATCTCTGGGGGAGGTGGGGTGGCAGTGAATATGAGTTTGGGGGTGCTGTCCTGGAAGCGATTGTAGCTGGGTTTAATGCTATTCTTGGAAGTCCGTCAAGAATCGACGACGACGTCAGTGACACTTTCTATGGGAACGCAACCCGAAGTCAGATGCACAAAGGTGTCCACATTCCGGGCATGTGACCGCTGTCTGTGGATCCAGTCTCCTCTCTTTACGGGCAAGGCGCTTTTGGTCCAGGTCTTCCAGATGCTTCGTCTCAAATGCTTTCACACCTTGGTGAACGTGCGTGAGCCAGTTGCTACGGTCACCGGCAAGGGCCTCCCAACCAGTGACAGGAATTCCACATGCTTTAAGGGAGCCCTTCAGTATGTCTTTGTAGCGCTTGAGAGGGCGAACAATGTTACGGTTGCCATCTGCCAGTTCAGAGAAGAAGATGGATTTGGGAAGTCTTTTGTCATCCATCCGCACCACATGACCTACCAATCTCAACTGGGCCTTCATAATGAGTGCCTCAATGCCAGCGGTTTCTGCCCGGTGCAGCACTTCAGTGTTGGAGAACCGATCCTGCCATGAGATACCCATGATCTTGCGTAGGCAGCGGAGATGGAACTGATCAAGCAACTTCAGATGTTTTCTGTAAAATGTCCAAGTTTCACATCCGTACAGAAGAGCAATCAAAATCACAGATTTGTACACTGTGATCTTGGTTTTCTGTTTGATGCCCCTTTCAATCCACACCCTTGTCCAAAGTTTCCCAAATGCTGCTCCAGCTCTAGCTATTACCGTGCTATTACCGTGCTATAAATGCTATTACCGTGCTTCTAATTATTGATTTGGACCAGATCTGTGCTCATGGAAGAGCTGGTAAGTTTAAGGTAACTAAAGTGACTGAGACCAGATTACAAAAAGGGCACAAACAGCAGAATTTAATGAACCTGTTTAGGATTAAACTATCAGTACATCAATCATTAACTCATGAGGGACCAGAGAAAATATAAATAAATGAATAAATGAATAAAACAAAAAATATGTGTTTCAATTCAGTTCTCAGCTCAGCTCCAATGTTTTCTTCTGCATGTAATTGCTCTCTTTCCTGTGTTTCAGAATCTGGCTCTCCACTCCTTACCGGAGAAATCAAAGTTCAAGCTGAACACCAGTGAAAGGGGATGTCCCACTATCAGATGCTGTTAGATCACTCAAGGTCCCAGGTGTCCAATATCCTGGCGGGAAGAATCAGGACTAACCGAGCTGAGTCCCATAATCAGATGCTGTTAGATCTCTCAAAGCTCTGAATGGCCCAATAAAATCTTACTGAAGCTCAGTAAACACATACAGTGGAGTAATAGGGCTTTAACACTTATATCAGTATATCACAGTATATGTTATACTTAAATTGGCCAGCGTTCTAGTATTATTAGAATGGCTGAACTTGGCAACACCTCTACACTGGATGAACCACAAGGAAAAGAGGAAGTTCAAGCTCATAGTGAGGGTTAAGTGGTAACTGTAGTGGGAGGAGTTTGAAATTGATTGGCTAACACACTTTAGTAGAAAATGAATATACATACACTCAAAAAAGAAATGCTTTAAATGAACGTATTTTAATCATGGACAGTGGTTCCACACAAAACAATTGTGTTTGTTCAACATTAAATTTTCTTTTGAAAGCTACACAAAAAACTTGTGTGATTAAAACAGAACCCAATTTTGTCAATCCAACTCAAAGTAGTCATGTTCACCTAAGCCAATTCAAATACTTTACAGTAACTTATAAAAATAAGATTATCAGTCCATCGCTGGGTCACAAACACAATTTAGAGAACCCAATTCACTGGACCTCCTTGTTTTTGGACTGTGGGAGGAAACTGGAGACCCCGGAGGAAATCCACGCAGAGAACATGGAGACTCTGCTCAGATGGGGACTCGAACCCAAGACCTCAGTGCTGAGAGCCAAATGTGATAAACACTAAGCCACCGCGCCTGTTAGTCCAGCTTACTTTAGTTATGTTGGGGCAGCACGGTGGTGCCACATCTGCTTCCAGCAGATAAGTGTTTCTTTCAATGAAATAAAAGCAAGTTTGACAAGCAACTTGTTTCTTCTTTCATGTTTCTTCTCAGGTTCTGTCATGTTTCTATCAATTTTGACTTATTGCATTTTACTGAGTAATTATGTTTAGATTAGAAGTGGGAAGAAACTGGAGAACCCAATGGAATCCCACACGGACACAGGGAGAACACCCAAACTTCTCACAGACAGAGACCAGCGTGGCTTAGTGGTTAGCACGTTCGCCTCTCAACGTTGAGGTCCTGGGTTTGAGTCCCCATCTGAGCGGAGTCTCCATGTTCTCACCGTGTCTGCGTGGGTTTCCTCTGGGGTCTCCAGTTTCCTCCCTCAGTCCAAAAACATGGAGGTCAGGTGAATTGGGTTCTCTAAATTGTTTGTGACCCAGCGATGGACTGAGAATCTTATTTTTATTATAAGTTACTGTAAAGTATTTGAATTGGCTTAGGTGAACATGACTACTTTGAGTTGGATTGACAAAATTGGGTTGTGCTTTAATCACACAAGTTTTTTGTGTAGCCTTCAAAAGAGATTTTTATGTTGAACAAACACAAATGTTTTGTGTGGAACCACTGTCCATGATTAAATTAAGTTCATTTAAAGCATTTCTTTTTTGAGTGTATAATTATAATCATTAAGAATGATTAATTGTTTAAGACTAATTTAGTGACATGTAATTAGGTTTTAGCTGAAATCGGATATTTGTATTGTTTAATCCACAGCGATCTTTATATTCTTAAGGGGTATTTATATCCTAGTTGTATTTTGGAAATTCTTATATTTTAAAATGAATGACAACATCTACCGCTCAGAAGGTTCCACAGTATCTATATAGTACCTATTTCTGGGCTACAAATATCAGTACACTGGGGGAAGGTGTATGTAGTCTGGGGGAAAGTGCACAAACTTCACTTTCACTTTCAAAACACTTTTGGAGCTGGCATCAAAATATTCAGAGTTTTAGCCTCTAATGACACCCCTGTTGCTAACCTAAACAAATTAGTACCAAGGTGCAAGGAACTCAATCACAACAAAGTGGTTGTTATTTGATTAAATTGAATAATTGTTGCTGTATGAAGACCCAGAAACGAGCCTCAAAATAAAGTCTTATTGAGTAGAGCTGTTGCTGAATAGAGTAAACACAGTCTGATCTGTTTAGGTGAGGATGGTACTCTATTCTTCAGCTCACAGTTTCTTTAACTATTAGGCTAGTTTTTAATATTAGTTTTCAATATTAGCATGCTGTGTGATAAAAATGTGGAGAAATTCTCTGTTCAGGCTGTACTGCTCATGTTGACAGTCAAATTCTTCATGAAAAACATTTAATAACAATATAAAATTAAGACACATGTGGAGTAGAGATCACAACTAGTATCTCTTTAATTGCACTGAAGGACTACAATACCCAGGCAGATACACAGTACTGTACAACTAATGTATGTTTTAATGCATCACACATTGTTGATGTGGTTCTTTTGAAGAAAGATGAGCAATAAAAGTAACTATTCTTATGAAGTCAGTAACTGTACTGAGAGTACATTAATTTTAACTGTCATGCTTTACATTATGTCTTACAGGAAACATCCATCATTACTGTTACAGAGTAATGTGTTACCCCAACACTGGCTATATAAGCCTCACAGCTCTGGTGCAAAATCACAAAAGCAAATGTCAGAGGCCAAACATTTCTGGGGTGTATCTGAAAAGATACCCACACAGTAAATCTGCCAGTGTTAAATCAACACTATTAGAGTTAATTTAACACTGACTGTGTCAAAATGTAACACTCTCAGTGTTAATTTAACTCTAATAGTGTTGATTTAACACTGACATATTTACTGTGCATGTTATGCAGGTGGAACAGAACCAGAGGAGAGCCTCCACGCCACTCAAGAAGATGAATTAAACTGTTCCGCTGGAATCCAGCATCAGTAATAGGAAGGCTGCCGCAGCTGCTCTTTGCTATGAGCAGTTAGGAGGAGCCACCAAACAGCACCACGCCAATAGAAACTGACCATAATCAGTTGGTTTACTAGCAAGGCCTTCTCCCCAGGCCAGCATAAAATCACCTAAACCTCACAAAAAATAATAAAGCAACATCTCTGCCTCCTAGCTGAACAGAGGGTGGAGAAATTGAGATTTAGTGGGATATAAGTCAGGGTGAGCTAGCCCCTACTGCAGACTAGGAAACGGAAGTGGCGGGATGATAAATGAAATGGCTGAATAACAAACAATGTCCCAGCACCCAGCTGTGGTGACAGAGCACTAAGACAACAAGCAAGCAGCTGTAGCCAATGAGCTGATACAGACTCTGACCAATAAATGAAAAGGGGCTTGCCCCAGCACCCAGTCACTGCACTGAGGGAGTGGGAGCCCAGCAGGTCCACTCACCGCTCATCAGAGGTGATGCCCAGCAGGAGCAATTGCCATGCTGTTGTGGCAGTCCCCTGTAAGGGTCCAATTGCCACACCGTGGAGGCAGTCCCCTGCTGGTCCACAGCCGCTCTGTGAGCATGGCGAACTTTGGATTTTAGTTTCTTTTTCATCCACATAATTCTCTCCAAGGTAGAGTATGGAGTAGAACATCTTCCATCTAGACCAAGTCGATTATTAAGTGACTTCAAAATCATTTTTTGTTTTGTGATTTGTAAAGGTTTTCCGTGGATCCACATGTTATAAAGATTAAACTAGGTAAGTAGCAGTAGTCCAAAATATTTATTTTTCAGCAACAAAACAATCATGTAAAATCATGGAAATTACCATCCGGGCAGGGCTAAAACATTCATTCAGCTCAATAACATTCATTCAGACTGTAATTTTCTAAGAGGATGAAAGAAAAACAGATATGGTAGACCCAGACATTACAATCACAAGGAAGTGATTGTAAAATAAGAAATTACCACAAAACCCCATGTAAATTGACTCCTATCCCAGCATAACTCTTGCTGCTCAGTTACATTTGGGAGACGACTGGAATTTTGACCAACGCATTGCTTGTAGAATGTGTTGTTTTTCTCTTCTCATTGATAGGAGAGGCTGATCACATGGGGACAGAGGGCACGCACAGCCTCAGAAGAAGAGTTTAGCATTTCTGTATGGCGTACTGGGAGTAAACTTTGTAAGAAAAGATGGAAACGAAAGCAGAAGAGAGAAGTGACAGAGAAGAGAAAGCGATAAGGAGCTAATTAGTGGAGATGAGGAGAAGTGTGATGATGGAATAGCCCGAGAGAGATGGAAACATTTGTGTAGGCCCACACACACACACACACACACACTCTGTGTATGTCAGGCTGAGCTGGGGTCGAGTGTGTGGAGCTCCTGTGAGAATGTGTGAGTGTGTCAGAGCAGTCTCAGCTGGCTCTGAGAGGCCACACAAAGTTCAGTATGAGTGACTAAACTATATAGAGAGCTTCTAACATGAGCCATCCTCTCTCTCTCTCTCTCTCTCTCTCTCCTGTTGCACTCACTCTGTTTCTCTGTCTCCATATATCCACTCACTTTTTAAGCCTTCTCTTTCCTTCTTTTATATGCTTTTGTTTCATTTTATTCTGTGTTTCTGTGTTGTTCTCTCACTTCAGTCTCTGATTCTCATTTTGCCTTTTGTTTTCTCTTTGTTTCTGTATCTTGCTTCTTCTCTTTCCTTTTCTCCACCTCGCTCTGCCTCCTGTTCTCTCTCTCTCTGCCTCCTGTTCTCTCTCTCTGCCTCTTGTTCTCTCTCTCTCTTCTGCCTCCTCTCTCACTTCTGCCTCCTGTTCTCTCTCTCTGTGTTTATATAATTTGCTTTGCCTCTTGTTTACTTTGTTTCTCTACCTCATGTTGCCTCTTGGTCTCTCTCTGTTCCTCATTTCCTTACGGTGCCTCATGTTCTGTCTCTCCTTCTGTTTCTCTACCTTGTGCTGCCTCATTCTCTCTGTTTCTCTACCTCACTCTGCCTCATTCTCTGTTTCTCTACCTCACTCTGCCTCATTCTCTCTGTTTCTCTACCTCACTCTGCCTTATTCGCTCCGTTTCTGTACCTCACTCTGCCTCATTCTCTCTGTTTCTCTACCTCACTCTGCCTCATTCTCTCTGTTTCTCTACCTCACTCTGCCTTATTCGCTCCGTTTCTGTACCTCACTCTGCCTCATTCTCTCTGTTTCTCTACCTCACTCTGCCTCATTCTCTCTGTTTCTTTACCTCACTCTGCCTTATTCTCTCTGTTTCTATACCTCATTCTCTGTTTCTCTACCTCACTCTTCCGCGTTCTCTCTCTCTCTCTCTCTCTCTCTGTATGCTTCTCTACCCTTCTCTGCCTATTTTGTTCTTTCTCACTCTCTTCTTCTTCTTCTTCTTCATCATCACTTTAGTTTTTCTGTTTTTCTTCCTAGTTTTTCTTTTTTCTTTCCTATTTTTTATCTAGAGTCTTGTGGTCTCTGTGTATCTCATATATTGCCCACTCTCTGGTTATCTTTCTCTTCTCTCTCTCTTTTTCAATTTTTTCTTTTTTATATTCTCACTCTCATTCTTTCTTCTCTTCCTCTATATTGCTTGTTCACTTTTCTTTCCCCCCCCCACTTCTCTTGGAAGAAAAACACACATTATCCAGAGACATGTCTCCCAGCAGTGGGAGGATTTAAATGGAATTATGACAATTAAAGCTGTGCTGTGTGAAGGAGGGATGGAGAAGAGCAGAGGAAAGAGGGTAATGATGGAGTGATGAATATTTAGACAGGCACGGGTGTTATGATCCATTGGGATCTCTCTCTCTCTTTCTCTTTCTCTCTCTCTCTCTCTCTCTCTCTCCCCATCTCCCTCTCTCTCATTGGCATTTCCTTCCTCTTTTTAATAATTATTTTTAAATGTTCCATACAACATAGATGTGTCCTATTATTAGGATTGTATGGTTACATGTTATCCAAGAACAGAAAAAATGCTCATTTATATATTTTTAAAAAATGGGAAACGCTAAGTGTCCCCACACTTTGATGGGCATGTGTGTGAGAGGGAGCCAGAGAGTGTGTGTGTTAATCTAAGACACTCTGCTCAGAGGTACTTAAGAATGCGTGATCTGTCTCTTTCCAGGTCGCTGAACTTCAGTGACCTCCTCTGAGCGCTGCTCTCAAACTTTTCCTCCTCGTCTGGACCCTGGCTGCCTGCCTCTGTTTCTGTGCCAACTCCTACAGTTGCCATGGATTGAGGTGTGTGTATGTGTGTGTGTGTGAAGAAGTGGTGGCGAATGCAATAGTGCCCACTTAGCAAGAGAGGCCAATGTCCAGAGGCAGAGTGCAAATATTTATCGGTTACACTCTGAGTCTCAACGAGAGAGAGAGAGAGACAGAGTAAAAGAAAGAGGGAGAGAATTAGAGAGAAAAAGCAAGACACAGAAACAGATAAAGAGAGGAAGAAAGGTGTGTGTTTGAGAGAGACAGAAAGAAAAAGACATTGAGAAAGTAAGAGAGAGAGAGAGAGAGAGAGAAAGAAGGAAACCAAAGAAGGATGAAAGGGAGGGTGAAAGGTTGGACGTGACTGCGTCCTGGCAATGAAACCTCTGCACCCCTGTGTCCCCTTTTCCTCGTATTCAGGGTCACGGATCTCATCTCTGGGCTAATATCTCAAGCGTCCCACAGATGGGGGAATTAAATTGGAGGGCTGCCTCAGTATTGGATGTTGGATGGATGGACGGATGGATGGATGGAGCGGAGGGTGAAGGAGGCACGGAGGGAGGGACTGGAGGCATGAGGGTGATGGTGATTGATGATGGAAGGTGGGACAAAGTTGGGAGAGGAAAGTGGGGAGGAAAGAGTTGGCAGAGACAAGGCTAAAGTAAACAGTAACACTGATTTCATTCATTTTCCTCCCCCTGTGTCTCCACTGAACATGTCTATAGGGTCCTCTCACTCTCTCACATTCTCTCTCACTCTGAGAATGGTGAACATACAGTACTGGAAAAAAGTTTGCATCCACTTTTGGAAACTTAGTCTTTCCATAAGTATGCACAATATACTACACCTTTCTTTAAATACAATAGACAGTGGAGCAAAGAGGAACACAACACTAGATAACAAAAACAAGTACATAAAAAAACAACGAAGCAACAAGGCTACATAAAAAACTAGCACAAATGAAGCTGCACTTATGAAACTCACAGATGTTGTGATGGAACATTTCTCAACTTGCAAAATCCTGAAAGAAAAAATTGCCTCCAGGAATAATACCAGGGATGAGGACAGAATCAGGAACCAGACTAGGTATCGGAGCTAAACCAGAGGTTGGAGCTAACCTGGCATGAAGCGTGACAAATGGAGCCAGCTCAACAGAGAGTACAGGATGAGCCTGAGTGACCTATACAGCCCAAAAAGCCAATAGAGGATCAGCCCAAGCAGCCAGTGCAAAATCAGCCCAAGGTGGCAATGCAGGATCAGTCAAAAGAACTGATGCAGCAACAGCACAGGATGCCAGTGTAGGATCAGCCCAATAAGCCAGTACATGATCACCCCAAGATGACAATACAGGATGTGCAGAATCAGTCAAAAGAGCTGAACAGCCCAGTGGGCCAGTGCAGGATCAACCCAGGGGATGCCAGAATAGGATCATTCCAAAATGGCAATACAGGATCAGCCCAAAGGGGTGACATTGAATGCGCAGGATCAGCGGATGCAGGAACAGCCCGAGGAGTTTGTGCAGGATCAGCCCATGGGGCCAATACAGGACAAGCCTAGAAGGACGGTGCAGAATCAACTCAAATGGCTGGTGCAGGAACAGCCCAAGAGGCTAGTAGCAAAATAACTTGAGGACCTTAGCAATGGGGCCATATTGGAGATTAGGACTGGTTCAGAAACGGAAGATACGATAGGAGGCTTTTTGGAAACCTCAGTCATAATGAATCTCAAAAATAGAATATCATGACAAAGTTCATTTGTGCTCATAATTTAATTAAAAAAGGTAAACTGTCATATTTTTTATATTCACTACACATAAAGTGACATATTTCAAGCCTTTTTGTTTTAATGTTGATACTGTTTGAATAACAATTTACTCAAACTCAGAATATTCAAATAATCTGAGACTCTGGATTTCTGATTTTCACAATATTAAAATTTTTGAGATACACTAGTATTCCTGACAGCACTTCCACCCAATAATAATCCTTTGAAAACAGGCTCAGTACCTAGTACTGCATATATCACTCAGAGGCTGATCCACACTGGTTTTTACACTTCACTGTCTGTACCCTACACATTGCGTTCAGGTAGATGTTTCACACAGCATCAGGGAGACGCAGCCACAGGAACAGGAGCAAATACCAGAAAGCAGCACACGGCATAATGAGCTAATTAGCGCAACAGCCGTGGGATGTTAAACCTCGCCTGCCTAACAAAGGTGATTGGGTGATGATGCCTGGTGTCGTCCAGAAAAGTTCAAGTCTTCGAAACCAGAAGTGTTGCAGATGAGAGCTAAAGTGTGAATCCGGAGGTTATCTGCAGCTAGTGCCAATACTACTGAAGTTCAAACAGCTTTTTGTGTGTGTCTATAACAGGACTGTGAGGGTTCAACTTATACTCTGATGCCTTTTAAAAATAATGCTGCTATACAATAAAACTGAAGGACACATGGTGTCAACCCTGCTATGTTGGTGACTGTCCTTGAGCCATATGCTGGAGTTATACTCTCACTGAGAGGAAAGTTAGCAAATTGTTGTTTGAGCAGCTATTATTGGTTTATAAGCACTCAAACGCTTTACAAGCAGATGCTCTTATAGTGTTCTGCTGAAGTTGAGAAGGGGTGTAAAATGGCTCATATGCACCGAGAAGTTTTACTATGACAGATTGGACTGTCCCTTGCCATCACACACGCATCCGTGCAAATATTTACCATCCCCCTCCTTGTCTCTTGCATCTTCTTTATCTTTCACATTTTCTCTGCTTTTTTAAGGTTTTTAAATGTTTTTTTTGTAGATGGATGGTTTTATTATGTGCAAGCATAGGCACCATTAAAAGGGTCACTGGGTCACCACAGCTGTGGGTCAGTGGAAACTGAATGTCAGTGCAAATCTTGAAATTTATAAGCATTTCAGGAACATAAAACTTTAACTTGCATTACTGATGTAAACTCCAATTTAATACCAAACCAACTGGAAATGCATTTAAAAAAATGTACCATTGATTCCTATTAATGTGTTAATTTGTGTTATGATGGTAGTTCAGAAACATACTGCTGTCATAGTAAAACCCTACAATTCTATGTACAGATATGCTTTATATTTTGTAAACATTGGATCACCAATGGACCAGTAGAAATCACTGGACCAATAGAAATATATAATTTGGGTGACACAGTGGCTCAGTGGTTAACACGTTCGCCTCTCAGCACTAAGGTCTTGGGTTCAAGTCCCCATCTGGGTGGAATTTCCATGTTCTCCCCGTGTCTGTGTGGGCTTGCCCCAGAGACTCCAGTTTCCTTCCACAGTTCAAAAACATGAATATCAGGTGAATTGGCTACTCTAAAATGACCCTGGAGTGTGAATGAATGTGAATGTCTCTGTGTGTATGAATGTATGTGGGTATGCCCAGATATGGTTTGTCCCTAGTGCTCGATGCAGTCCTCCAGGTGGAGAGTCACTTCCAGCTGAGAGTACGCTGTGCACAATTGGCTGCCACTTCTCATTGTTGTATGGATGAGTTCTAAGTATGTAAATGGAGTGTGTTGATTGTAAAGCATTGTTGGGTTTGAGAAATTCGCTATATAAGGGTAATGTTCATTCATTCATTCAATAAAAGAATCAATAAAGTCTATTTACATAGACATCAAAACTGTAGAATGTTACAAAACTTGTTTCCAGAAAAGTTGAGACATTTTCTACATCTAAACTTTCTAAAAATGTCTAAATCACCAACTCAAATCTGTAATTTGATAATTCACTTGAAACTTTATTTTACAGATAAAATTGACAAAAAAAAAGATTTTCAGTGTTTTCAAATAATTCTATTTGTGAAAAATAAACAAATGTAGAAATTGTTGTCTGTAACACAGGGAATATTGGAACAGAGGCATGTTTATCACTGGATCACATCACCTTTTCTTTTAATGATACTTTTTAATAATTTGGGAATTGAAGATGCTAATTGTTGGTTTTGTAAGGGGAGTTTTGTACGTTGTTGTCGTATACAAGACTTGAACTGCTCAACAGTCCGTGGTCACTGTTGTCAGATTCTCCTCTTCATGATGTCTCAGACATTTTCAATAGGACACACATCTGGACTGCAAGCAGGCCAGCCAAGCATATACACTCTATCAATGGTACCTTCACATATATGCAGATCACCCAGGCTGTGGGCACTGATGCACATACCATGCCATCTCAAATGCAGATTTTTCGTTTTTACACTTCTGATTTTTTCATCTTTGGTACATAGAATCCGACATCCATTTTCTCAAAAGCAAACTGAAATGTGGACTCATCTCACCACAGAACACGTTTTCACTGTCTTTTGTCCATCTCAGATGACTTTGGGCCCAGGGAACTTGGCATAATTTCTGCACAAAATTAATATAGTTTCCTCTTTGCATAAAACAGTTTCAGGTTGCATATATTGATGCAGCTGTGAACTGTATCAAGTGACATTGATTCACAAAAGTACTGCCAAGCCCTTATATCCATCACAGTAAAATGATGGTTTCTCAAACAATACTGCCTGAGGGCTAAATGGTCACACATATTCAGCAGTGGTTTGTGCCCTTGGCTTTTATACAGCTAGATTTCCCCTGACTCAATGAATCTTTTTATATTATGAACTGCAGATGGTGAAACCATCTTCATTCTCTGCAATCTTGTGCTCCTTTTATACCCTCCATGACCTCACCTTACCAGCAGCATAAAACTGCTAATTGTGGGACCAGAACAATTACTTGTATAAACTCTTCTGTCTTATTTTACCTTCTGTCCCAACTTTTTTGAGTATGATAACCACCCTTGGCAGAGGACAATCAGTGTTGCCAAGTCTGCTTATTATAAGCGACTTTGGGCTTGTTTTTTCTAAAGTCGCTTGCAAATCTCGTCGGTCGCGGGTTGCATTTTTTGGGGCATGTTTTTGAATGTGACATCGCTTATTTGGGCTTGTCTTTCTTTCTGAGTGAAACTCTTTGATTATCTCCCAGCTCCCCAGAAGAAACGAAAAGATGAATGATAGGTTGTTTGTCCTTTCCAAGCCCCTGTTTTCTGTTTATCGCTCCGCCCAAGTTGACCAGTCACACTCACCCAAACACACACACAGAGCAGGCAGGCAGCCAGGCACAGCCCAGAATCACGAGGCAGCATAAAAATGAGCTTGAGTAAGTGGGGAAAATATGAAAAAAATATATAATAAAGAGTGGGAAAAAGAGAGCGCAGTGAAAGAATGGCTTTGACCTCAGATGGGAGATTCAAAATGCACTTTTCTTTGATCAGAGCTTAAAAGATTTTGTTATTCAAAGAATTTAAGTTTTTAAAATAATTTATTAAATAATTTAAGTTATTATTTTTTTATATTAAGTGTTTAGCATAATGTTTGTGTTGTTTATGTATAATGTCATAAATATTTACCTTTATACTGTTTAAAAATGGCCTCCGTTTTACAGAATGTGTTGGGTTGCCAGTTGGGCTTATTTTGGGCTTGTTTTTGTAGAGCTGGTTGCTTGTTTCTATCGCTAGATCTGGCAACACGGATGACAATAGCACAACATCATGGACTGTGTAAGAGGCACTCATGCCCATTCTACTGTGGCATATCAATAGCTCTGGACCACTCACTAAAGTTTTCCTTCCCATCTGGCATCAATGGGTCCACTGCAATGCCATTGGGAGGCACTCAATATTCAAGAAGTCCATTCTCAGTGCATCTTCTCTACAGCGGCTTTCCCACAAAGTTTGTGGTTTCTGAGGTGCTACCACTCTTTTACCAGTACCCTACTATAATGCCCTTTAAGACATAAGTCAAATTGTATCTTTTGTCCATAACGATCATTTGGCACTCTGATACAACTGACTGGTGTGCTTGTTTTATTTATACCTGCAGCAAACCCTGTCACATGGAGTTCATTTCAAACCAGGGGTGGTCATAATATTCTGATATTACTGTGTATATTGTATGCAAGTCTGAAAAATGCCAATAGACTCAAAGGATTTATGCTGTATATAAAGTACTTTATTCAAAAATGGGAAAAAATACCTAAAAACTCAAGATTTTAAGGATTGTGCTGCAGCTTTGGGTACATTTACATTGCTTGTATCTTGTCCTGTTTGTACCTTTTTTCTGACTGCAGCATTCTGTGATCTGGATGCAGTAATTCTAAAACTGTATAAAGTCTGTTACATAACTTTAACTCCTGCATGTAATCCAAACTGCAATAGTAATCTTTCCTGTATTGACAATTCCCAAGCCAGAGATATGGATGAGGAGGGCAATCATGGTCATATTTTTTTGTAATTGATAAAGTTTGTAATTGAATGTATGGTGCAAAGGGAGTGTAGCACTTTGTTTTATTTGCATGTGAAAGGACACACAGTTTAGCTGTATATTTATTTGTGTTGTGTAATCCCACCCTGCAGCAAGCAGTCATGATTGCATCATCCCCTAACTTAATAGAGATTTTATGTGGCTTATTATTTTGTGCTTAGGATCTGAAAATTTCCACCTTAATTTGAGTTCTGACTCTGCCAAACGGTTCATTCACTGTATCTCATTTTTGTCCCTGCAATGTTTAAACCAAGTTGCCGCACATGGAAATGCTTTAGTTGTAGAATTACAGCAATACATATTGCACCTTGTGGCGTCTTCCTTTCTGTGCTGAGAAGCAGTATTATGGTGAGGGAGGAAGGAGCGTGGAATTGTTTCTTTGATGTTGGTCAGTTATACCCTTTTTTTGAGGATGTTAAGATGTGCCTGCTACCCTGGTCTGCTTTCAGCTTCCTTTTATGTGTTGGTCACATTCTCTCCACATTATTATTATTATTACTATTATTATTAATGTTACACATATGTAGCACCTTTCTTGATACCCAAAGATGCTTTACAATTGACACACCCCATTTACACACACTCAACCATACACACCAGTGAGAAGTGTCAGCTACTCATGCACAGTGTACTCGCAACTGCAAGCGACCGTCCACCTGGAGGACTGCATTGAGCACTAGGGGGATCACTCAGGACAGAGTGCCAACCATATCTGGGCATACATACATACATTCATACACTGACATACACATTCATACAT
>BRDA01005619.1:0-21617 GCA_036984385.1 Crenuchus spilurus | reverse complement strand
CCCCCCCCCCAATCCCACTTTTCCCCAGTCCTGTCATAGGAAGTGTCACTACACTACCTCAGACATCACTGTGAAGGATACTGTCCTGACCCCTTTTCACCCTAACCCCCCCCCCCCTACACACACCACTTCCAGCGTAAGCATGATTTTCCTGACCTCATGCTTGCGGTGATTCTTCCTGGGAGACCATAAGCGAAGCCCCAGCTCTTCTGACCCCCCCTGTGGCCTGATGTCTCCGCCGCTGTTTACGCAAAGTCGTGACTCGCAAACGACAACAAATGATTATTCAGAACTCTGAGCCGAGTCTGTTCCACACAGCTGCCTGAGTCTGATACTGAGGCTCTTTCTGCTGGAATGACTGCATTCAAAACAGTGCAGAACATACAGCACCGCAGAGGCCCATAAAGATACTTGTGCACATGGATGAAAACATTTGCATGGAAAAAACAAACACACACTACAAACATCAAACTTTGTCCAAATTTTCAGATGAAACAGACCACTTAGAGTCTGATGAAATGGATTTCAATGCAACGCCAAATCAGCAAACATTGGGGCAGTATAGAAAATGCAAAGGAGCAAACAAAAAAGTGTTTTTAAATTTATTTAGCTATTTATTTCATTACACACAGTATGAACCCAAGATATTTCATGTTTAGTTTGGTCAACTTCATTTCATTTGGTAATAAACATCCATTCCTTCACATTCCCCCCAAAAAGTTGTGACAGTAAAGTATTTACCACTTTGAAGCTTTCCCTTTCCTTCTCACAACACTTAAACAAAACCTACGCAAAGAGGATACCATGTGATGAAGTGTTTCAGGTGTTATTTTGTCCTATTCTTCCTGCAAACATCTCTTAAGATGTGCAACACGATAGAGTTGTTTTTATATTTTACACTTCAAAATTCTCCATAGATTCTCTACTGGGGACAGGTCAGGACTGCAGGCAGGCCAGTTCATTACCCATACTCTCTTCTCCCACAGCCATGTGCAGCATGTGGTTTTGCATTGTTTTGTTGAATGGATGTTCCTGTAAAATGTCTTGAAGGCAAAATATGTTTCTTGCTGATAACAGTCTGGATGATCCTACATCCTAGAAGATCTGGAATACTGATTCATCTGACCACAGTACAGGTTTCCACTGTGTGATGGTCCATTCCCAATGACTCCGAGCCCAGAGAAGTCAATGTGGCTTATGGACATGACTAACTTGGTCCCAACCTTTTCTGATATGGGGTTGTATATTTTCAGTATTTCAAAATATATTCAATGGTATAGTCAGTGTGTAAAGAGCAGAGCTGCATTTGGGGACTTCATTAGATCAATGAAACATGTCTTTCAAACTGGAAATTTGAAATTTTGGAGTCATGAAATTTGAATCAATGATGGCAACTTATATCAGATGGTTGCAAATGGTGTGTCACATCAACACAAATCTTATATAAAAAACATTTTTACCATTGATACATTAGTACCATGACTCAACCACAGCCACCTCAAAGTAAGAATATTACAGGATTATTCAGCTCTTTTTATTCAACTCCGTTCTATTGAAGATGAAAATGTAAAGAAGAGCATTTAAGTAGAGAGTCACAGCAAAATAAGCACTAAAACACAATAAAATTACCAAATAAAGTTCTGGGGGAACACCTGCATAAAGGGGTGCTAACCATGTCCCTTGTTCGGCTAAAGTCCCTGTAAGCAAGCTATAGCAGTGAGACAATATTTGCTCTAAATATTGTCTCTAACAGCTGTTACATGTCAAATGTAGCATGTAATAATGACACAAAAATAAAAAAGAAAAGCCAATCATTTCCATATATTGTAAAAGGTGACAGGAGTCACCTTATTAGTCTCATAGTGGGGAAATATGTCTGAATTAACTTATAAACTCCTCATCAATAAATTGCACCCAGTTTGTAAGAACTTTGATCATGCTACAATCAAATCATGGCTGGTCAGGCCCCGAGTGGTTCAGCAGGCTAAGACGCTCATACTATGATGAGAGGATCGCGAGTTCAAATCCCGGTCATGCTGTTTGTCATCAACAGCCGGGGCCCAAGAGAGCAAAAATTGGCAGTGCTCTCTCTGGGCAGGTAGATAGTGCTCTCACTCTCACATTGCAATGTTCACTGGCTCAGGCATCTACTGATTCGGAGCTGGGAATCCTGCGCTTTCCTCCGAGCGCGGTGGCTCCCCAGTGACGGTGTATCAGCGGTAGTTCAAAAAGAGGCAACATGCAACGGAGGAGGCTTGTGCTTGACTTCACCCTCCTAGAGAATGAATGGGATGGGCTAACTGGCTACTACTACATTGGGAAGGGGATAAAATTGGCAAAAATAAAAATAAATAAATAAATCATGGCTGATCGAAGACATCACTTTGAAAATTGCCGTCAACTTTGCTTAAAAAGTGCTGACTTGAAGCTCTGTATGTTAGTCTTTGTTTCATGTTGAAGACTAAGTAAAACAGACATATCATCATTTAAATTTCATTTAAAATCATATTTACACATCTGAGAAGTAGGAATGAGATGCCATACAATGTGTCAGGACCTGCCAATGCTGACTCCAAATGGATGCATCACACCTGCTTTTTGTTCTAAATAGTTTCATTTTATCTCAATTATTGTCATCATATGTTCACATTTCTAACCTGTGTTATTTTCAATCTTTTGCATTTTTTGAATAAAAAAACATTATTTAAAAATATATATATCTTCATGTTTTTTGTGTACTTATGTCCATACATTATGGCAAAGTAAAAAAAATGATTCTCAGGACTTATATGTGATATTCTGCTGCCAAACAATAAACATTGATTGTTAAAATGTTTTAAAGTATAAAGGCAATATCTAAAGTATTCATAACTGCCAAAATAGCCCAACACTCCCAATTGTCTTGACTCTTAATAGCTTCCATTCACCACTGCAGTGAATAATATCCATACTGAGTGATACAGCGTTAGCTGCAGTAGCTTAGCTGCTCCTGTTGATTTGTGTTTCTGCTACGTCTCTGAAGTTTGGGCCAAAAGCACAATCAAATCAGCTCTAACCAGCCTCTCTCTACCTCTCTCTCTTTCTCACTTGCTCACTCTGCAGGGTTTATTGGATTGTTGTGTTGAGCCTAGTTTCCCTCTCTAAACAGCTCCAGAGACAGCGAATGGAGGCTTGCAGACAACGAAGCAATCTAAACTCCAACTCCCTCTGCTCAAACTCCGACTGCCATCACTTAACTGTCTGTTTGTGCTTGATTGAAAGGGAAAGCATTTGCATGAGCTTCATAGAGACAGACAGAGGGAGAGAGAGAGAGAGAGAGAGAGAGAGAGAGAGAGAGACAGAGAGAGAGAGAGAGAGAGAGAGAGAGAGAGAGAGAGAGAGAGAGAGAGAGAGAGAGACAGAGAGAGAGAGACAGAGAGAGGGTGTATCAACAGATAAAGGTATAATGTGCACAACAGACATCTGTGTATTTGTTTATGCTGAAAGAGACACACAGTAAGTGTTGCTGTACATTATAGAGGGCGTTGTGTGAGCATTTTGCGTTCTTGTTTATTCTTGTTTACAAGACCAACTACATCTATTGAAGCAGCCAGCACTGGGCTCAGCATTGATTTCCCATTGGTCGATGCTGGCTCAAGTTAAATTACAATGGAAAAGAGCTGTGAGCTAAAATGCTCTTTATTTCTTTCCATTTTACCTTTTTATGCTTCACTTTCTCCTTCACTTTTTGTCTTTTCTTCTTCTCTTACTTTCCTCACCCTCAGAAAGGATTTCATAAGCACACAGGATGACCTTTGGGTCTCCAGCTACAAAGTGTGGCAGCAGCAGGTTGAGACGAAAGGACGGAGGGAAAAAAGGAGCTGAGAGAGTAGTGTTTGATTATTCATGATGAAATGAGAGAGACCAAAAGAAAAAGGGAGGGAGAGAGAGAATGACAGAAATAATTAAGACAATCAGAGAGAAGGAGAGAGAGAGAGAGAGAGACTGAAGGAGAGATTAAAATCAGGGAAAAAGAAAGGCATAAAGACAGATGAAAAGAGGGAGGGAGATAATGACAGAAAAGATGAGAAAAAGTTAAGAAAAACAGAGAGAGACAGCGAAAGAGAGCGAGGCAAAAAGAAGAGAGAAAAAGGATGGAGGAACTAATGTGTTACTTGATTTGAGATTCAGGCAAAGTGTACAGTAGTATGCTGAGCATTGTGTATCCAGGTATCCATACTGACTTCTGTATTGGGCAGCATCTAAGCACTGAGTTACCTTCTGGAGTCTTATCTAATACAAACTCAATAAGGATCTTTCCTGGGTGAACAGCAAAGCACCTTTGTAAGTCATTCAGGATAAGGGTGTCTGCTAAATGCATTAAATGTAAATGTAATTAACATATTATGAAAGATTTTTGTGAATAACCGCTTTGTGACTGCATTAGAAACAATTACACACTGTAACATATTTCTGTAGTTTTCACAGCATTTTTACTGTATACTGAACAAATCTTTACTGTAGAACCTGTATACAGCATGTTGTTGTAGATCTGCAAAGCATCATGGTGAAAAATCAGTGGCAGGTTAATTCTACAGTAAATATATTTTTCCTGTAAATAAAAAAAAAGTACTTTTAAGTGGCCATTTTTCCAGATTTTGAGATTTTTTTCGGACTATGTATTTTGCACCAAAAAATACATTTTACACAGCCTTTTGAGGACCTGACATCTTTATCTTGATAACCTACATCCTGGGGGCAGACATGGCCTAGTGGTAAGGATCTGGTCTTGTAACCAGAAGGTCGCTGGTTCAATTCGGACATGACAGAAGTGCCCTTGAGAAAGGCACCTAACCCCCTAACTGCTCCCCGGGTACCGGTGGATAAGGGCTGCCCACTGCTTCGGGCACAAATTCTCACAGCCTAGTGTGTTCACTAGTGTGTGTGTGTGTGTTTCACTGCACGAATGGGTTAAATGCGGAGGTCAAATTCCGTTGTGTGAAAAATCAGATTGGCTAAATTGGTTGATCTTAATCTTAATCCTCCATAGTTGAGCAAATGATGATGATCTAATTTTACTCTACAGTTAATTTTATTTAAATATTATTTTCTAACACTGCTGTGTAATTTGACTTGAAAATAAATTGTGTGTTTGAATTAAAAATGGTAATAGTTCCCAAAACATTAAAAATATTCCTGAACGAGTTGCGTAAGGTCAGTACTTTCAATTAGTTAGAGGGTATAGGGCCAGCCCGTCAGCGTCCATTTAAGCAAGTGAGAAATAGAAAACATTTTGTGCATGTGCAACACGCTTTAAATAATGGGCTGTGAGGCACGTTAATGTGGCCCCATTCTGGGAGCAGCCAATTAAAAATTCAAGATTTTCATACTTGAGCTTATGTGAATATTCTTTATGGTATCAGCATTGCTACACAGCTTGCCACTGAATTTAATCAAAGTTAACAGTTACATAACACAAAGACAGTCACCTTACCTCAGAAAGAGGTTTATTTCCTTTATTCATGACTGGAATGGGTTGTAATTAAGTTCCTTTGCTCACAATAACCAAAGTAAAGGCAATGGAATACCACCGGTAGGTAAGTCTCCTGACAAGAGACACATCTCTTGCAGGGGGTTCCGAATTTGCACAGCACTGGATTATGCTTTTTGGAATTTCATTGATGATTTGCATTTGTGGTTGAATTAATTGAGCAAGTAAATTTGTGTGTAGTTTCACTGAGGAGTGGGATGTTGCACATACAGATTTTTTTGTGCCCCACCTGGCTTTCTATTCTAGAGATGTCACTGCACCCTCCACAGTAGATGATCTAACTTTATACTTTATTTTTATTTATACATATTTTATCAGAATTATCAGAAATATCAAAAGCTTCCTGAGAAGATCTGAATGCAGAATTTCTTCACACTTTGACTTCAGTAAGGAAAATTTCCTCAATATTTTTTTTCTTTTTCTTTTTTTTTTGTTGCTATAATAGTATTAACCATAATTGTTGCATGCGCACACACAGAGATAGAAGCTACAAAATGACAACTCTCTGCATATAACGAAAATTTACATAAGTATAAATAAATAAATGCACATATAAATGAGTGACTAAATAAATACACACAAGTAATTGTATAGACAAAAATAAATTAATAAATGCATTTTGTCATAAAAAAGGTAAATTTATATGAGGAATCTATTTCTACATTTCCATGCATAAAAATAATCTGAGCTGTTTTTGCATTTCTACATTTATTTAATTTACGTCACTGTTTTCAGTTTTCAGTTAACAGTGTATTTATGAAGATCACTTTCCTAACTACTCAAAACTCTTTCATAACAAACATAAAAAAATTAAGAGTCCTGACAGTGGTTAAAGGGCAGGGGCGAAAAGGTACATTTTTCCCACTGGAGGGCCACTTCTCAATTAGACGGGCATCTACCCGGGCACTTCATCATGTACAATTGTAGGAGAACCACATACAGCACTGCATCACATTTTCTCTACTGAAAAGAGCTCACTTTGGGACACTGTACAGTATAGTAGGGGTGCAATAGAGGACACTTAATGTGGACATTTCTATTGGAAAGGCAACCAAATAAGAGGACTCATTAAGACAGATTATCAATCCTTTTTGTTATAGAGGGCACACCATCATCATTTATCACAAAAAATGAGCCACTCAATAATTTTTTGTCATGTGAAGGGCAGCTAACAGGGCACTTTGGCGACGTTTTTTGACCATGGGTGCACAAGGGGGAGCAGATGCCCCCCTTGCGCCGACCCCACGTCAACCAGCGAGTCCTGATAAAGCCAGAATAACAGTAGTCATTTTCCAAACTAATGATACAAAGACAAAAATAATAATTTTATATGCATTTTATGCTGCAAAGGAACAATGTCACATGCATTTGTGTGACTATAATATTTAAATGAAGTTTAAACAATTAGACAATAATTTAACACTTTTTATGACGTGAGATAACAGTTCACATAATTAATAAAACATCTTTAGTGTTAATTATTTTCATTTCTCATGCATGTCTAACACTTCATCTATCTCTTTTACAGATGAACAGGTGGCCTTTATCAATGACTGCTAAAAAGAGGGCTACATCTGTGCCCCAGTACAACAGGTAGTGTAGAAATACCCCCGGTATACACAGCTTTACTACAATGTTGTAGGCAAGCTAGCTTATTTTAGAACAAACTGACATTTTACTAAAGGAATTTATGCTTACAAAAAGTTGTAAACAGAGCTTGAAATGATTTGTGAGGGAACTCACCCTTTCAGTAAATTCAATGTGTGTAAAAGTTTTGGTTTAGTGTTGTGATGCAGTGCCTTTACTTTTTATTGTTGCTAACTGTGTAGCATTTAGCTCACTAGCTAGCAAGCTAGTGGAGTAAAGTAATGAAGCTGTACCGGAAATCATGTATAACAGATGGAGTAGTTTGTTTCCTTTAGATTCATGCTCCGGTCCATTTGGAAGGCAGCTGCCTAAGTAAACAACATTTTTAAGCAACACATGCACAGTCCAGAGACAAAGACTGTCCTATTCAGAAAGCACCATCAATCAGCTGTCTATAGTTCCTTATTCTGATTGTATTTTACAGCCACATC
Source organism: Crenuchus spilurus (assembly GCA_036984385.1). Lineage (NCBI taxonomy): Eukaryota > Metazoa > Chordata > Actinopteri > Characiformes > Crenuchidae > Crenuchus > Crenuchus spilurus. Next base: position 14,009 of record BRDA01005619.1, on the reverse strand, counting down.
ACGTGTATCCTCAACAAATGAATCCTATATAGAAAGTGACACATTAACTTATGCACACAGATGATTTTGATCTCAGAATTTAAACCATTCATGCAGTGCAACACACATACACACCCTAGTGACTGAGAGCTCCATCGTTTTAGTCAGAAAACATGCAGAAGGAACATCCATCCATTTGTCTGTAGGGACTGAGTGTTAGTAAACAGAATGCACATGCTCTTGAAGTGATGATGTATAAAGACTATGAAGACAGACCTGAAATCCTGTGTAGGTTCTGTTATGATTGAAATGCTGCCCATCAACAGAAGAACGTTTGAAGGCAGTGACCATACTTTAGGAGCCAAGATGGATATTTTTCAGATTATTCAACAAATGAGGTCCCCTGTCAGTGAACGTCGGTCCTGGCAGCAAAAGTATTCCCAGAGGAGATCATAAAAAACTTTACTTTCACTTTCACACATTTGAAGCTTTGGTCTTTGAGCCCAGAATGCCCACCCTGGGCACAGTATAGTGATAAGTGAAGCACATCAGGCCATTTATACCTGTTCTCCTCTGACTCTGGGATGGATTGCCAGTTACCGCGACATATATCCCACACAGACACTGAGAAATACCCTTTTGAATTGTATCAGCATGAACTTGCGAGAAATGACCAATTGGGAACCCAGCAGGACATAAGGTTAAATGTCAGGTATGGCAATGATCATTAGGTGCGCTATCAGTGTGAACATTTTGATTATATATTTCTATTTTACTGTGACTTATGAACAGCTTTGTAAACCATTTGATTGGGTTCGAGAAGGATAATGCATCAGGTCTGTGTGAAGTTCTGCTGCTGAAGTCAACATAAGATCACTTGATCCCTCGCTTCACTAAGGGCTCATCTAACACACTTCACTTGAGCTAATAAAGTAATGGAACAGTCCTTAAGATGGAGCTGGGGATTCCCTTGAGGGGACATGATGAGGTGAAGTGGATGAGGGCATGTTAAAACCGCCACCACCATACAAACACACACACACACACACACACACACACACACACACACACACACACACACACACACACACACACACACACACACACACGCACACACAGGAGTGCACTATAATTAAACATCCTAAATTTCCTCTCTCCCCTGTGTTTCATCTCTTCTGTTCTCTCTCTCTCTTTCTTTCTCTCTCTCTCTCTCTCTCTCTCTCTCTCTCTCTCTCCACACACACAAAAGGAGAGAAAAAGTAAACCCTGAAAATAAAATGTAACATAGACTTCACACAAACACACACACACACATGCACACACACACACACAGTCCTGTCACTCTCACATCCTCCAGCTTCCACCACTGGGGGGCCTCATGCCTATGTTGAATAATATAGAGATAGATATTTGCACACATAGAGAGAGACAGACAGCAAATAAACACAACTGAGAAAGAGTAAGAGAGAGAAGGTGTATGAAAGAGAGAGGGGTAGAAAGAAAGAAAAAAGGAAGAAAGAAAGAAAGAAAGAAAGAAAGAAAAAGAGTGAAATGGAAATAGAAATGGCAAGAGAGAAAGCAAAAAACCCTGAAAGATAGACAGAGAGAGAAATCAAGTGCTAAAAGGGGATGGCATTATTCAGTATATTTCATTGTGCTTGATCAAATCATGGGAGCTGAGAGAACGTCTGGAATCAGAGAGAAAGAGAGAGAGAGAGTCATCTCTGATATGAAATCATATTTCATTTCCCAACACCAGCAGAGACGGATGGTAGGCTTTAGCCGCAAATATCGATATGAAATTAAATTTCTGATGATAGACACAATGGTACAGTGAAACCTGTATCAATATTGGTTTATTTTATTTCTTTTTTTATGTGGAAGTTACTCCCATATACGCTTCTGCTGCTGTGGTGCTCTTTGCTTTCATTTTCCTGATTTAGAGTAATTTATATCTTACTGCATTTAGATACACAAAGGCTGGCTTTCCAGGGTGAAACCTTTCAGATGAGTTGCATGCAGCAAAAATGTTCATGCAACTTGACATGTTATGCCATATTACATTATGCATTTAAATGCAATTTAGTTAGTATGTGTCAAGCAATGAAAATTTGGTGAAAGTTGCACTGTGTAAAACCAGCCTACAGCTTGGCTTGAGTTTGGATTATTCTAGTCTGGGCAACTTTTAAGCAATTTTGGTTTCTTTAAGCCTACACAAAACTTAACTGCAAAATGTAAAATGTCCTTAACTGTCAAGTTGCACCAGAACGATGTATGAAAATCACAGCATGCAACGGGTTGCATTAGAGTTGCACCATGTACTAGCAGCCTTTTTTGTGAAGTTGACTGAATGTAACCAACCCTAATTCATTGGTGGATTGATTAGCGGGCATGAAGGAGTAGTATATGTATGTGTGTGTGTGTCGCTCATTTTAAGTGCCATGTTCTAGAGGACTCTTTTGTCTCTGTCAGATCAGAGTGATTAATTTCCACTTTCCTTTCCTCCCCTCCTCCCTCTCTGTTTGAAACTTCTGTCATTCTGCACCCTCTGACCCCATCATCAGTCATTCTGCTCAATCCTCAGCGCTGTTCACCTTTGACCCCACCCTGGCTCCTCCTCATCACTCAAACACACCTGATTGCAGACACAGTGCAACTGAGCTGAACCCTGTCTGCCTCTCTGCACTTTACTCTCAGCACACTTCACTTTGGGATTTTCACTCTCTTTAAGAAATGCTTCTCCCAGGAATCATATTTACATATTTTTTCCACTCACCTCAGATGTGGCCGATCAGACAAGACAAGTTTGGAGTCCAAATTTTGCTTCTTTAATTTAGAGCTAAAGCTGTGAAGCTAATGTTGCTAACAAACAGTAGTCACCTAAACAGCTGAGTCTTTTCTGTAAACAAGCATCTCACAGACTAGTCAGTGTGTTTTAAGCCACAGTATGACTCACTATGAACTGTAAAAAATAACAAAACCTTAATAAAACTACCATCATTATGACTGATTATAAATCAGCACTTCCTACACCGAGTCATTTGTCATTTGTCATCAGATGCAGTAATAAGTTTTTGTTCATTTTTAAATATCACCGTAAGTCATATTGTCTTAGGATGCCTCCTAAAACCTTGAATAAGATCTGGATGCAGTCTAAGTTGTTTGAGAGAGGTTTCGATGAAGTACTTTTACAGATACTTCTGGGCTGTTTGGGTGACTACTGAACTGTAGTAATATAAATGCTTAACTAGCAATTCCAGTTACAGAAGCAAAAAACCATCAAATTCCTCTGTATTATCACTAAAATTGATTCTAGTTCAAGACTTCTAGTGCAAGATCACAGATGCAGTAATCAAGTTTTTGTTCATTTTTAAAGTTCAACATAAGTCATAAAATCCTAAAATGTATCTTCTAATCTGTGAGACTTTACTTTAGAACTACTGTAGATGTTTGAGTTGAGAGAAGTTTTGGTAAAGTATTTTTGCAGAAATGGCTGGGCCATTTAGGTAACTATTGAGTTTCAGTGCTACCAGTCTTGAACTAACAGCTCCAGTTTTAAACTAAGGAAACACAATTTAAATTCCAAAAAAGTCTTAGCTTATCAACTACATCAGGGGTGAGTGGAAAAGTATGAGTCATTCTTTTAAGGCTAAATACAGACGGTTAGATTGAGGAAATCTGCTGTTTTATACACGGTTATATTTTTAATGAAGCTGTGAAGAGAAAAAGGTGCCTGTTTTATACTCTCAATTCTTCTTTAACTGCTTTTGCTGAGTTACTGAGAAACATTTCGTCTGTTTTTTTTTTTTTTTTTGCTCCATGTTTATTCTCCAAAGCACACAGTCCTGTCACAGTGATCATTTTTCTGTGCCACTTTCGGCTGAATCACACCACAGTTTTTTTTGACAGCATTCAAGCTAGTTGGAGTTAGCTGCGTGAAGTCGTGTGAGAAGTGTGTCAGGGAGTAGCTGTCTCACACACACACACACACACACCGCTGAGTCCCTCTCCGGTGAAGGGAGAGCTGATTTCAGATGGCGGTTTGAGTCGGAACCCGAGAGGGGACCTCACTGCAGCGACAAAAAAGGAAGAGAAGATGGAGGGGTGCTTATCCCTCGCTCATCAGATGAGTGTGAAGGCTGTCAAGGTCCCGTCAGCGGCACACGCTGGCCTTTGTTTCTTCTTCATCTGTATTCATTCGTTTATCTCCAAGTTTTCATTGCTTGACATCAACTCTGTTTTCTCGTTTCCGTGGCAATTGCTTATTTCGGGTGGGGTTGGCTGATTATCCTTAATTACATCACTGCACTTTTTTACACAGAGTGACCTTGTGCAACAAGTTGGAGATTTTAATGGTTTCCTCAGATTAAAGTTTGATTAAAACTTGGATTAAAGGGTTGCGTCTCTGGTGAGGTTAGAGGCCTAGTTTTAATTTGGACCGGGCCACTTGGAGAATCCCTAAACATTCGGCTCTGATCTCAGCTCACACTCAGTCACATACATCAGTTTTCCCCCACTTTGTCCTTCAACACTGATCAGCACAAATATACCTGACTCTGGATTAGCACAGGTATATCTGATTCTAGATAAACATTGATATACTTGACTCTGGAACAGTACAGGTATACCTGACTTTGGATTAGCACATGTATACCAGACTCTTGATTAGCACAGACATGTCTGACTCTGGATTAGCACAAATATACCTTACTCTGGATTAGCACAGGTATATCTGATTCTAGATAAACATTGATATACTTGACTCTGAAACAGTACAGGTATACCTGACTTTGGATTAGCACAGATATGTCTGACTCTGGATTAGCACAGGTATACCTGACTTTGGACTTTGGTCATTCTCTTCCTGAAGAAGCCTACACTGAATAGTTATTTTAATGTGTTGTCTATAACCAGCTGTCTGCCTTCCTCTCCCAAAACCAGCTCCAGGACCCTAACCAGTCTGGCTTCAAACTCAACTAAGACTTCTCTCATAGAAGTGACTGAGAAACACAAGACACCTAAATCTGACAGACTATTTGTTCTCATCATTCTTGACCTTTCTGCAGCCTTTGACACGGTCAACCCTGCGATTCTCAAGTCCATCCTCTCTAACCTCGGGGTCACTGACTCTGTGTGGAAGTGGTTCACATCATATTTAGAGGGGCGGTCCTGCCAGGTAACATGGACAGGGTCCTTATCCGCTCCACGCATGCTCTCCACTGGTGTCCCACAAGGCTCAGTACTGGGTCCTCCTCTTTTCTCACTACACACTCATTCTCTTGGTGAAATAATTTCTTCTCATGGTTTTTCATACCACTGTTGTGCTAATGACACTCAATTGATGTTTTCCTTCCCTCCTTCTGACACTCAGGTATCCAGCCACCTCTCAACATGATAACCCACCACCTGAAGCTCAACCCTATCAAAACCACTGATTTGTATCTTGAGCTTCCTATCCTGTTTGAGAACAAACTCCCACTGGCTGTTCGAACAGCAGGGTCCCTTGTAGACTTCAAACACAGACTGAAGACCCATATGTTTGTTGAGCACTTAAGTGAGCACTAATTTAAAACACTTATTGTAATGCATTGTAATGCTCTTATAGTGTTCAATAATAGTCATTCATGGCATCAACACTGAGAAGCCTCTTAGTCCTGGATGTGAAATGGATTTCATACTGAGATTCCTTCAAGTCAAATTTTAACATCTATTTAATAGTTCTTTTACAGCTGATATTGTCACAAAGCAGCTTTATAGAGTTCCAGTAATAACATAATACACAAAAGTGAGCAAGACAATAGCAACAGTGGCATGAAAAAACCTTGGGAGGAACCAGACTCACATGAGGGGACACATCCTCCTCTGGTCACCTATAAGTTCTTGATGGACAGTCATGACACAATCTTATAATGCTGTTGTAGTGTTCAGGTGTACTGATATGGTGACAGTAGTGAAACAAGAATGTAAGAATGGTGGTAGTAGTAATAATAATAATAATAATAATAATAATAATAATGGAAGGAATAATTAGAGTCCATATGTTTTCCTTCCCTATATATATTAGATTATTTCATTAGTAAACACTAGTGTTATTATTTTGGTAAATCTGAGCACAATGTGAGACTTTACTGAGATCTGTATTAAAACATGAGCAGACCAATGTGGTTACAGCAGTCCGCAACAGACCACCAGTTCCATTACACCTACTGCGGTCAATTCCTTCTGCTCCGGAGTGGGTTTTCCTGAGGTTGACACCAGACCTGCTGCTCACTTACATCTACTACTAGCAATGATCGGACTGAAGCTCTAACGCTACTGCATTTTAATTATGATACCCAATATGGATGTAATGATCACTATTATTAATATCATTACTGTTTTATACTATAGCATAATATCAGATTTAACTAAGCATGTAAATCTGTATCAGTAGTTTGATCAGAGGAGGATGGATCCCCTTTGTGAGTCTGGTTCCTCTGAAGGTTTCTTCCTCCAGCCTTGAGGGAGTTTTTCCTTGCCACTGTTGCCTTCGGCTTGCTCACATCGGGCTTAAGATTCAGATTGTTTGATACTAATTATGTAAAGCTGCTTTGTGACAACGCCCATTGTAAAAAGCGCTATATAAATAAATTTTGATTGATTGATTGATTGGTTACTGCAGGATAATTAAGCTAGAGTTTAATTTGTGTTTCCATCTGATCTCACTGTTGTCTGTGAAAAATGACTAAGATGTTGAGGATATTTTTAATGATCTTTTCTGCATTAGATTAGATTTCTGTATTCCATCATTATATGGTTATATATAGTGAAAACAGGGCAAATGTGTCTTATACAGTATGTGTTTAACCATATGTGTTTTACCTTTGCATGAGTAAATTATTAATGGCACGTATACAGATGAAGGGTTTTTTCTTGTATATAGGGTCTTGTTATTCATAACTCTGATCTTTGTGAGAGATGAGCAGAGCAGTTTTATATTGAGCTTAACCAAGGTGAATAGCTGATTTGGTGTGTATGTTTTAGCAGTGTAGGCTAACCTGGGTGACATGATGGACACTTTCATTGTGTGGCCTTGCTGGAGCATCCATCACTTTGATCACAAAAGAATAGAAAAGTCCGCTCTGCAGCATTTGGACGCCATATCTCACTGACTCTAAAATTGAGAAAAAAACCTTTTTAAAGTGTCTGTATTGTTACTTTATAAATGGTGCTGCATTTTACTTTGTGCACTACAATAGTATGGTTAACTTTTGCCTGTTTTTTTTTCGTATTTATTTCAGTTTTCATATTAGTGATTTAATAAAACACTGATGTAATAAAAACTGACTGAATTTAGTAAATCTTCATGAGCCACACGTGAGCATATAATCACCATGCCCAGTGTCAACTGTCAGCTAGAGGGATTTAAAGCCCAAAACATAGTGACGTGATGTGATGGAGCTGCATCCAGTGCCTTTGGAATGAGTTGGAGTTGAGTTTAAGATCCATAAGTCTTGTGGTTGAATGCAATCAAATCATCAAATCAATGTTACAATATATATTGTCATCTCAGAAGAGTGGCTATTACTGCAACCAAGCTGGACAAACTCTACTAATTCCCTTGATGAAGAATAAACTTTTGGACATGCATTGCATATGTTAGTCATTTCTGTGAGATTGCGGTTGAAGACAAAGGCCTAGAGTGATGTCTACAGTACATATCCGGATGAAGTGGCACCTAAATATGAACCCAAGAAATGGTATGATCTGGATCTATAGCTCCCCGTGCTGGAATCAGTCTTTTTCATTAAGAGAGAATAGAGTCCATTTCAAATACAGGTCTTTGATTTCCTTCTAATGAGTCATATGACTGCCCAGACATGACTCAAAAGGTGAAGGACCATTGGATTTTCGAGAAAAAACATGAAGATGCCACTCCACTAAATTGAACAGCACAGATGCATCAGCTCCAGGTGGTATTGTAGAACCCATGGTAGCTGTAATTATGACTAAATCATAATCTTATAAGTCTTCAACACTTGCAGATATACTAATTAATTAGTATAATTGGAATAGGAAAGCATTGCTGATAGAAGAGGATGCTCCAGAGTACCCAGATATGAGCCTAAATTCACTAATGCCAAGTGTCAGCTGGCAGGGTGTGAAGCTCCACAGCAGAGTTATAGAGTTCCAGAGTGATTGAGCTCCATCCAGTACATTTGAAATGAGTGACCTCACTAATTTCTGAACTAACCCTACATCTCTGAGAATGTACTTTTATAGAAGAAAGAAAAATTACTCTAGAGAGTTGTTTACAATATGTAGGTGGAGGTTTTTGACTTCCTTCAAATGAACCATATGACGGCCCAGACATGACTCAAAAGGTGAAGAACCATTGGATTTCTGAGAAAAAGCCCTCATTTCAATTGAACAGCAGATACATCAGTTCCAGATGGTATTTTAAAGTCATGATTGCTGGAATTATGACTCAATCATTTACTACGAAAATTGCTGTAGATGTTTGATTACAAAATGTGGAGTTATGAAATAACTGAATTATTACAGAACCTCACCTGAAATGCCTTAAACAGCTGGAATACATTATCACAAGCAACTGACACACAAAACTATCTTCATCCAATTGCAAACTACATACATTCTCCCACTTCTGCGCTGCTACCTTTACGTGATAATTTAACCTCCCACCTCCACCAAAGTCTCTTTCTCTCTACTCAATCCTCATTTAAATGGGGGGTTTCTGATTCACACGTTTTAGATGCCGCACTTCATGCATTCTAGAAGCTGTTCAGAACTTTAGCCCAAGTATATAAAACACTTCCCTCCCCTGTTCAATTTATCAGGTGTGGTTCACACCCATAAATCAGGTTATTATAACAGCAAGTGAGCAGGACTGATGTTTGATTGTCTATTTTACTTCACTGTTTTTGACTTAATCAAATGTATTTACCTGCACCTTATACAGGGCTAACAATTCAATAGTCACCTAAATATCACATCTGTGTCTGTAAAAATACATCAACAAAGCTTTGCTCAAAACTGAAGCTGAATTCAGATCTTCAAGAATGTTCAAAAACTGTGGAGGACACAAAAAGACTTACTGCACAGTAAATCTGCCAGTGTTAAATCAACACTATTAGAGTTAAATTAACACTGAGAGTGTTACATTTTGACTCCCTCAATGTTAATTTAACTCTAACAGTGTTGATTTAACACTGGCAGATTTACTGTGTGTGAACTTCAAAAATGTAATAAATCTTCACTACTACAGACACTTCAGACAGCAGCAGGGACAGAAGAAGACTGACTTTGGATCAGATTTATCCATGCTCATGTCATCACTACAACTGATTTTCGATCAACACTTCCTACTCTTTCATTGGTTGTCTAAGATGTTGGATGCAGCATTCAGCTACACAAGTTTTTTTAGTTTGTTTTTTAAGCTCACATTACGTCATACTGTGTCCTAAAGCACATCAATCGTCTAGTATATGAGACCTTACGTAACAACTGGATGTGGTTTGAGTGAAGCTTTGGTGATGTATTTTTACAGAAATGACAGGGTTATTTAAGTGACTATTGAGTTCTAGTGTTTGAGTTGAGATTACAAACATGTCTTGGCTGATTGATGTCTGATGTAAGTGGGAAAATGTGTAAATGTCAATTTTGAGTGAACCATTTCAGTGAAATGCAGAATCAGGAACAGCATTAGGTAGGTTGTAATACATGTATTTCTTTTACACAGTCCCTTTGTCTCTGTACTGAACGGACAGCATAAGAGCATATGGGTCAAACACAGTCTGAGTAATTAAAAGCCGTTGATTCATCAAACTGTGACAGGACCCAAGAGGGAGTCAGACCTGTCTGGATGGCACCCTTTGAGAGGTGTTATTTTACCTCCATCTGAATGATGATTCTTAAGTGCACCTTGACACTCCTGGTCTATGTTTTTTACCTTCCACTTGGCCATTTTTCCTCTTTCTACAGGGATCCTTTGCTGTTTTTGATACAGTTCTCATACGATAACATACTTTTAGGTCTTCTTCACTTTGTACCACCTTTTACTATACTCTCTCTCTCTCCATCTTTCTCTCTTTCTCTCACACAAACACGCACATACACTCTCTCTCTCATCTTTCCCTCTCATCTTTCTCAATTTTCCCTCTTTTAGTTTCTGTCATTCATCAAAAGGAGTTTGACGTTTGTGACAGGACGAGTCCCAGAGACCCCCCTTCTCTTTCGCTACCTCCCTTCATCCCTCTCTCTCTTTCCCAGAGCTTGGTGAAGGATAAGCTCTCGTTCATCTCCTGCCTGCCCCATTTCAGGCCTCTCCTGTGGCCGAGTGAGCGAGGAGCCAGGTCTCCAGCGGTAGCCCCATCTTGTGTCAGGCAGATGTTATTTGCCAAGAAAGTGCAACATGAAAAAGGAGAAGCCCAAAGCCCTGAGACCCCCACACACCCTCCTCTGAGGCTCTAGGCACTCTTCAAAGGTTGGAGGTATTTAGGACCAATCTGATGTGACACACTGTAGCTACTGCTGCTTCTCTACTGGCTGAATTGAAAATGTAATCAAGTGGTAGGTTTAAACAATGTATGTATGCTCATATAATACAACATCAAATGTCCCTTAGTCTTTTAAAATAAAATAAAAAAGTTTAATGTAGTTTTTTTTGCCCTTTTATGGAAACTAAGCTGCAAAAACAGCCCATTTAGTTCTTTCTGTTTTTGTGATGTCACAGACATCAATGCATTTGCATATACCCATCTGTTAGGCATAGAGGAATTTATCCCCTTTCCCTCTGGTGTTTCAGGGTGGACTGCTTTTTGAAATTGGCACAGTACACTGCAGCCAATCAGACCATGCTGTGACTTAAAGAGACATAAAGAGAGGTTGGGAAATGGTCAGGGGAATGTGATGAAAATAACAACTGTTTTTATTACATAAAACCACACAAACATTAAGCAGGTCTCAGGAAAAATATGAGCTTCATTAATTTCCCAAGATTCTATATTCATAGTTACTTTGCCTCCTGGTCCTGATTGTAAACCATCAAGGATGTTTTCTTGTACTGTTTTGCGGTACATGTTTTTTTCCTCATGTTTACAGGGCAGCTACAGAGATGAGAAGAAATTTGCCAAAAATTAAGACACTACATGATAGTAATCCATATAGGAATAGGGGAATTATTAAAATGCAATGATTCCCACACATACGCTATATTTGGGCAGCCCCCTGCTAAGTATATTCACTTCCACCCAAGTATATTTTTTCCATTTTGAATAATTTCCAGTTTGCATTTTGTCTCATTTTAACAAATTCCAAAAGGGGGGCATTTTGCATAATATGAGATGAAATATCGGCTGATACGAAATTAAGTCAAATGAATCCAGAGAAGAGTTTGGATAGCTGCATATATGTATCCTGTGGGAAAAAGAAATTTGATGGATGGCGTTTCTTTGCCGAGTCACATAGGTGTCCGCTACAAAGCCTGAATATAAATCGTTGGCCACTTTCCAGTGCCTATGTAGGTGTGAAGGCCTATGTTTTCCAGTGTTGGCATGCCTGTAAGGGAGTGTGTGTGAAGTGAGGGAGTGTGTGTGATGTGTGAGAGCATGGCTGGGAGTTTTTTTCCCCCTGCAGATATGTTGTTTTCACAGCAACAGACTGACAGCTAGAGCCTGTCCACCGCATCTGAGAAGAAGGACCCCTCCTAGGACTTAACCCACATTTACTGCTATTTTAGGATAAACACCTCACACATACGAAGACACCAGAGGCTCATACACTTAAACACTCCTTAACATAACCATAAGGCACACAGGCACTCGCACACACACACACACACACACACACACACACACACACATACACACACACACATGCACACACACATACACACACACACACACACACACTCATATACTGGAGGTATGCACTTAAACACTCATCATATGTGCCATTATGGCTGGTTGTGAAATGTCATGCCATGTAGTCTCTATAAGTGCTCAAGGTTCATGTGTGGTAGCTGCTGGTGGTCTTTAGTATGCCAGTCATTGTCTGATAAGAAGCGCCAGAAGTGCTCAGAGTAACATTGTTCTGCTGGAATGTAACAACAAGAGACTTCAGTAGATAATACAATATCAGCTAATGGTCCAACACCTCTGTGGTGTACTGCTGATGGGTCAAGGTATTTGCAGTGCAATATGTAGTAATAATATATCCAGGGATGTCTCTACATTAGGGGCAGGTGTGGCCTGCTCTCACAGATGTCGCTGGAGCAGTGTGTGACATAATCAATCATTTTGTTTAAAATAATTTTATTTTAATATTATTTTCTAACATTGTTGTGTATATGGATATGGCAGTAGTTCCCAATACATAAAAAATATTCCTGTACATGTTGCGTAAAGTCAGTACTTTAAGCAGTTTTCATTTAGTTAGTGAGTATGGGGACAGCAGTTGAAAACACTGTGCGCATATGCAACACACTTGCAATAATGAGCTGTGGGGAATGTTTATGCTGGCCCTATTCTGGGAGCAGCCAATAAAAAATGAAAGATTTGCATACGTGAGCTTATGTGAATATTGTTTACAGTATTGTCGTTCCTACGCAGCTTGACACTCAAGTACAATGCATTAACTGATAGCTGCTGCTAGTGAGCCAATATAATGAATATTTGTCAACAGTTTAATCAAGGTTAACAGGTAGATAACAAACAGAACGTTACAGTCATCTTACCTCAGTAAAAGGTGTATTTCCTTTATTCATGGTGACAATAACCAAAGTAAAGGCAATGGAATACCACCAGTAAGTAAGTCTCCCAACAGGGGATGCATCTCATGATGGGGGTGCCTAATTTGGCACAACACCGGATTATGCTTTTTGGAATTTCATTGATGAGGTGCATTTGTTGTTGAATTAATTGAGCAAGTACAAATCGGATTCCAAAAAAGTTGGGACACTAAACAAATTGTGAATAAAAACTGAATGCAATGATGTGAAGATGACAAATGTCAATATTTTATTCGTAATAGAACATAGATGACAGATCAAAAGTTTAATCTGAGTAAATGTAACATTTTAAAGGAGAAATATGTTGATTCAAAATTTCAGTGTCAACAAATCCCAAAAAAGTTGGGACAAGTAGCAATAAGTGGCTGTAAAAAGGAAATTGAGCATATAATGAACAACTGGAAGACCAATTAACACTAATTAGGTCAATTGACAACATGATTGGGTATGTAAAGAGCTTCTCAGATTGTCAGTGTTTCTCTGAAGCCAAGATGTTAAGAGGATCACCAATTCCACCATTGTTGCGCAGAAATACCAGAATGGTGTTACCCAGCGTAAAATAGCAAAGACTTTTAAGTTCTCATCATCAACCATGCATAACATCATCAAAAGATTCAGAGAATCTGGAACAATCGCTGTACATAAGGGTCAAGGCCGTAAAACTCTACTGGATGCTCGTGATCTCCGGGCCCTTAAACGTTACTGCACCTCAACCAGGAATGCCACTGTCAAGGAAATAACAGAATGGGCTCAGGAACACTTCCAGAAAGCATTGTCAGTGAACACAATCCACTGTGCCATCTGCCGTTGCCAGCTGAAACTCTACCGTGCAAAGAGGAAGCCATTTCTAAGCAAGCTCAGACGTTTGCACTGGGCCAGGGGTCTTTTAAAATGGAGTGAGGCAAAATGGAAGACTGTTTTGTGGTCAGATGAGTCACGAGTTGAAGTTCTTTATGGAACACTGTGACGCCATGTCATCCGCACCAGAGAGGACAAGGATAACCCAAGTTGTTGTCTGCATGTCTGGAAAGGCACCATTAATGCAGAGAACTATGTTCAGGTTCTAGAACAACATATGCTCAAATCTAGACGTCATCTCTTTCAGGAAAGACCCTGCATTTTTCAATAAGATAATGCCAGACCATATTCTGCAGCAATCACAACATCATGGCTACGTAGAAGAAGGATCCGGGTACTGAAATGGCCAGCCTGCAGTCCAGATCTTTCACCTATAGAGAAC
>BRDA01005617.1:0-21034 GCA_036984385.1 Crenuchus spilurus | reverse complement strand
AAAAATTAAATAAATTAAAATGTATGATTGACGACGGGGTGAGTCGTTTTAGAGGGATAGAGGGGGTAAAACTTTTATAATTTTTGTTCCTTTCTTCTCTCTCTTTTTTTTTTGTCTTCCCATTCCTCTTCCTTCTTGTCTTCTCACTTATACTTCTCTTTTTATGTCCACACAACTCGAAATAGGTGTCTCGACTTTCGGACACGACCACCCGCTTACGCGGTCGCGGTGCAGGTCTGCAAATCAAACTACCATGGCTCTGCCACCACGGAGGCAGGTCGCGTGACCCCTTCCTTGTTTTTAATATTTTCAAAATGGGGGAGATAGGGAGATTTTGCTGAGTGGGGCAGCAGTTAGTATGTAAAATTAAATAAATTAAAAACAATTTTTTTAAGTACTTATCTACATACTCACTGACAGATTTATTAAAATCTGAAATTTTCTATGTTCATGATAGTGTTTTGTTGAATCACAATTTGTCCAAAAATTAGAAAAGAATTTTCTAACACATACACTTTTTATCAAAACAAACACTTACAAAAACATGGGCAGCAAAAATAGCAAGGAAAAGGGAGCAGACAGGTGGACCTCAGCTCTATGCACTGACATGAAACTTAAATATGGGACAGACATTTTTTCTCAGATGTCAGTATGGGTGGATGAGATGGGGTTTCCTGAAGGGGGGAGTTTAAGTCTGAATCAATTAGTTATGCTTAAAGGAAAGTTGGAAGATAGGGAAAAGGCTAAGACCTCATTCAAAGCCGACTGGAAGAGTTATAGCCAGTGGCTTGATGAAGCACAGATTAGAGATAGAAAAAAAGCAAAAACTGAAAATGTACATGTTGGGGTGGGGGGGACAGTTCTCACATCTTATTCTCAGTGTGTTAAAACTCAGGTTGAATCAGAACTGGACTCTGCCCCTCCAAGGCCCCGTCAACAGAGAGCCGTGCAGCCAGCCCAAGGTGATGGTCCAAGCGTCTCAGCAGCATATGCAGATGTGCAGAATGAAGAAGAGGAAACAGATTCTCCAGATGAACAGGAAGCTGAGGAAGTTGAAGAGCAGCCAAAGTCAAAACCCTCAAAACCCAAAGCCAAGACAAAGGGGGACAAAGGGGACAAGGGGACAAAATCAGCGAGCACAAGGGGACCCATAGTCACCAGAAGTCATACAGGTCAGCTGACACAGCAAGCATCCATGGGGAATGAAACTGCGCATGAACAATGCTATTACCCCAAAACAATGCCACCGCCTCTCCCAGGACCACCTCTCTACCCAAGTCTGCTCAAGGAGGTGTGGTCGGTCCATGGGAGTCCCACTTGAGAAACAGCTACCTCAATGGCCTGAAGCCAGAAATAGTGGATGGCCTGAAGAAGCTGTGGGATGGGAGTCTGAAAACATTACGAAGATTGAACAGTATGCAAGACAGCTGAGAGGAAGGAAAACAGGAAAGACAAAGCTTTGTTTTCCATGGTGCAGAACACGAAGGAGCAACAAGGGGCCATCCTCACCATGGTCCAGTATGTCAGAGATCAGAGAGACAGACCACAGAGGTATGAAGGAAGAGGGCGTGGCAACAGAGGACAGAAAGAAGAAGACTCCTAACTTGGGTAACCTGATGAGTGCTACCGCTGTGGAAAAAAGGGACACTTTATCAGAAACTGTCCAGAAAGAGCTGAAGAAGAGCTGGAGGCCTGATGGGCGAGGGAGGGGCAGGGCCGGACCACTGAGAACGAGATGAGTATACACACCAGCATACACACAGACACAGACGTACACATGGAATCAAATGTAGGACAGGTACACACAGGTGCACCAATGTATTTACAATACTGCAGTTATCCATTCACACAAATGCCATGTTTTCCTTTAGGGATTAGTGGTAAAAGAATGATGTTTTTTAGTGGATTCTGGGGCCACACACTCTGTAATCAGAGCAGTAGGAGTTTAAAAACCAAACCAAAGCTGTCAGACAACTGCTCGTACTGTGGGAGCCATGGGCCACTCAGCTACCGAGTTCTTCACTGAACCACTTCTGTGTGAAAGTGAGGAACATCGCCAGCTGACCCATCAGTCTTTAATGTCTACAGCTTACCCGGTGAATCTCTTGGAAAAAAATCTTTTCTTTAAATTGTATTTATATCTCACCTCTGATTCTCGGGGTCTTGTGGTCACTGAAACCAACCTAAAGTGTACCCCACAAATGCTTAAAAGTGAAATCAGTGCTTTGTATGCCTTTGAATGGGAATTCAATCGTGAATCAGCATGTGTGAGAGTGACAGCTGATTATTTGCTCAGTATGTGTGCAAGTGAGGTCATTGTGAAACAGGAAGTTCATGTAATGCCCGCTGAAGGCTTGCATTGTACTGCCTGTGTGTGTTCTGGGTCAGACACACACTGAGGAATTGTGGCATGCTTCCAGTTGTGGAAAGGAGACTTTGATGTTAGATAGACTATTTTGGGACAGGAATCATTGCGCAGCATCAGTTTTACTTTCAGAACAACCTGGTTGTAATCAAATGCAGTTGTTTAAGGTGATGAATTCAGTGCCACATGTCTCATTGGTAAAACCACTGAGATCTGAGTGGAAGGATCTGGGCTCTTGGACAAAACAGGCTACAGATCCCCAGGTTTCTGATTGGAAGAGCACACCTGATCCTTGTGTCAGATATAGCCCAATGTTGAAAGTGTTTGAACGGCGCCTGAGTGTCGAGGTTAAGGTGACACGAAACATTCACATGATTACTGTGGGGCTTGAGGCTGATTTTCAGATGGCGGCTGTAGCAACACCATCAGACATCAGCCCTCTGCTCCAGCATGGGCCGGACACGCTGTGGGCACGAGGGAAGCATGATGTTGGATTGATTAAAGACACCTGGCCGGTGCAGATCAGACCCAGGTCCCAGTATAGACCAAGACAAACGCAATATCCTCTGAAACCGGAAGCCATTGAAGGCATTAGGCCTGTGTTTGACTCACTGATTAAAGCTGGGGTGATTGTTCCTTGCAATGACAGTCCTGTACGTACACCAATCTTTCCTGTGAGAAAGGGCAATTCTGATGATTGGCGGTTTGTGCAAGATCTACAGGCCGTGAACACCGCTGTTAATTCCACAGCACCTGATGTGCCTAACCCATACACAATCCTGGGGCAAATTGGGGCAGAGCAGAGGTATTTCACTGTTGTAGATTTGGCGAATACCTTCTTCTCTGTGCCAATTGACCCAGATAGCCAATACTGGTTTGCTTTTTCGTTTGATGGGAAAAGCTACACATTCACTAGAATGGCACAAGGTTTTGTGGATGCTCCCACAATTTATAACCAGGCTTTGAAAGCCAGTTTGTAGTCTTTGCAATTAACTCCAGGTACTACTCTCTTGCAATATGTTGATGATTTGCTCTTAGCCTCTCCTAATAAAGAGCAGTGTGAGGCTGATTCAATCAAGTTGTTGCAGCACCTGGCAGAGGAGGGCCACAAAGCCAGTTTACCCAAATTGCAATTTGTGCAAACAAAAGTAAAATTTTTGGGCCATCACATATCAGCAGAGGGTAAAACACTGTCTCCTGATAGGGTGGAGGCCATTCAAAAGATTCCTAAGCCTTTGACAAAGAAACAGCTACTAAGTTTCATGGGCATGTGCAGCTATTGTAGATCATTTATAGCAAATTATGCACTACTTGAAGCTCCATTACGGCAGATTGTCCCAAATTCAGGTGGGGCTCACAAAGCTATTGAGTGGACTGAGGAGGCTGAAGCAGCCTTCACTGGGCTCAAATTAGCCCTGTAAACCACACCCACTTTGGGTTTTTCCAGATTCATCTAAACCTTACACTCAGACGGTTGATGAAAAGGGTGAGTGTATGACCTCAGTCCTACTTCAAAAGCATGGTGACAAACTCCTCCCAGTTGCTTATTTCTCTGCCAAACTTGATATGGTAGCAGCAGGGCTACCTTTGTGCCTCAGATCAATTGCGTCAGAGAAGGCATTATCAGCTTCACGCGAATGTAATTGGTTACTCTAATTTGACCCTCTTGGTGCCACATGCTTTACACATGATCTTGAATGAACACAAAACTTCACATTTGTCTACTCAGCGTTGGCTGAAATATCACACACTACTGTTGGAAATGCCTAACGTTGTGGTCAAAAGATGTAACGTCTTTAACCCTGCTTCTTTGCTTCCCACAGAGGACGATGGAGAACCACATGACTGCGTAGCAGTTATTAACACCATTTGCATCCCAAGGCCTTACTTGATTGATGAACCTCTACCAAAACCTGATTTGGTACTCTTTGTAGACGGTTCTGCATCAAAGTGCCCCCAGACAGCTGAAGGTAGAGTGGGTTTTGCAGTTGTGACAGAGCATGAGACAGTAGTGTCTGGAAAGTTGCCAGACCATTGGTCAGCACAAGCAGCTGAGCTTAAAGCCCTCATTGAAGCATGTAAATATGCTGAAGGTAAATCAGTCACTATTTTCACTGATATTAGGTATGGCTTCGGTATAATACATGATTATGGAGCACTCTGGCGTGCCAGAGGCTTCATCACTAGTTCAGGGTCCAAAATTGCACACCATCTGCTTGCGTCTCAATTGTTAGATGCTATTCAATTGCCATCTCAAATTGCAGTCTGTAAATGTGAAGCACACACCCGTAAGACAGACCCAGTGTCTAAGGGTAATGACCGAGCTGACTGCGCTGCTAAGGCGGCTGCAGGTCGGACTTCTACCCTTCCTGCTCACAATCTTACTCAAATTGCAAACACACCATGTCTCACACTGTCTGAAATGCAAAAGTCTGCAACCCCACAGGAAAGAGCTGCCTGGAAGTCACTGGGATGCCAAATTGTTGATGACGTGTGGATTGACAATAAAGGCAGACCATGCCTTCCAAAGTACATGTTTCCTTACTTTGCAGCTTTGACTCATGGTAAAACCCATGCTTGTAAGGGAGCCATGAATGCTCAGATTGACAAGCATTGGTTTGCCAAGGGTTTTTCAACATACTCACAATCCTTTTGTCAAAAATGTATCATTTGTGCCACCTATAACATAGGTAAAGGTCAAAAGGTCACCCAGGCAGCACACCCGCAGCCTGACGGACCTTTTGAACATCTGCAAATGGATTTCATTGAACTAACACCCAGTGAGGGGAAAAAGTTTTGCTTGATTGTAATGACTGACCTTTTTTCAGGGTGGATCGAGGTCTTTCCTTCTGGAAAGCAGGACACATAGAGCCTATGGATCCCCTTCTGTATGACAATCTAATGCTAACATACTGCAAGCAATTGTCTGCCACCTTTTCTTCTGTTCACAAGCAGGTCAAAGAGGCTCTTCTTAAGCCTATTGCAGAGGACCTGCATGATCTGGAGCCGGGGGACTGGGTGGTGATCAAGGATTTCAGGAGGACCAGGTGGAACAAACCTAGGTGGCTGGGACCTTTCCAGGTGCTTCTGAAGACACACACAGCATTGAAGGTGGATGGACGAGCTACTTGGGTTCACGCCAGTCACTGCAGGAGAGCTCCAAAACCACCTAGCAACTGCCCGCTTCTCAGAGACGACCTTGTGGGTACAGGTCGGATCTATCGTTCCAGCTTCTTCTTTGCTGATGCCTGTGCTGAACTCGCTATTCTTAACTGGCTACCGGATCAACCAGATTGTCAAATTGCCAGTGTTGAAAGCATAGACAGTCCAGACGGAACATTTGCACTGAAAATTAAAGTCTGGTCCTCCACTACCAAACGGGATTCAGGCTATTTGCTGGAAACAAATGTGGGACACTCGCCCTGAAGGGAATTTGTTAAGCCCAAGAGTCATCAGAACTGAAACTGAACTTTTTCTTCCTTGCCCGGATTGCTCTGGTCGGCTAAACACACACCACGCATCTATTTGTAGGACTTCTTGAACTGTATTTATGCCATACAAGCAGATATGGGTAAGACATTATAGAAAGGGCTCAACTGTTTTTCAGAAAACCAATACAAACTGTTCTCATCCCCTTCCTTTCTCTAGGTGACTGTATAGAGAAAATTGCCATCAACTGGGTTACCAAACACCCCAATAAATAAAGTGGTTCCTTCACTTACAAAAACAGCTCTTAGCTATCACAAGTACATGTCATGAAGGTGTAAGCTGTAAGTCTCTCTCTGAGAGGTTTTCTCCTGATGTTTTATGTATTGTCTTTTGTATCACATTGTTTTATCTCTTGATGATAAAAAAGGAGGGAGTGTGAGGGAAATTCCATATGTACACCATATATACTCATGTAATAATCTGACATATATACTCTGTGAATCAGCATACATAACTATCTGTGAATCCATGATCTGTGTTGTTCTCACATTATTTGTTGTTCTCAGATATCAATCAGTGTTTCATTATTCTGTCATCTTTAGTTAACCTGTTTTAGTATAAAGACCTTCTTAAATCTGTCTAACAAAATATTATTCTTTTGGGTACATGTTGTTCTTTGTCATTAAGATGCCTTAGGATTACCCAACACCCGTAGAGCGGTTGGAGACTGTTATATCTGCTGACATGTACTTAAATATGCCAGACGTTACCAGTTGACACCGGGCCAGCTTATGTCATCTTGCCAAACTCTCAATTTTTAAAGGTTTCACTTCCTCTTTTGTGAATATATCCGAGGCGCGCAAGCACCATCGGATAGGTTCCTCTTTGCACTGAGCTGAAATTGCTTTAATAAAGATTCTTCATCTTTGAACCTGGGGTGCCCGGCTGATTTCCTCAACAAAATCTGAAATGGCTGAAAATAATATCAAGGTTTTGAAGTGGCCCAGACTAAATGAAATGTTGTGATTGGATCTTAAGACATCTATGCATAAACAAATGCCCACAACTCTATAAGAACATTGTAAAGATTAGTGTGCCAAAATTTCTCCAGAACAATATGAGACACTGATAAATCATCCAGAAAATTATTACTTGCTGCTAAAAATGGTTCTACAAGTTATTAATCAGTAGCCCTGCTGCTACCGTATCAAGTTTGGCAGAGAAATAAGCAACTGGGCGGAGTTTGTCACCATGCTTTTGAAGTAGGACTGAGGTCATACACTCACCCTGAGTCTGAGTGTAAGGTTTAGATGAATCTGGATCATTAATGACAACATTTGATCCTTAAATGAGTAAATGACCAACCTCAAATAGGGGTATACTGAGATTTTCACACATGGCTTTGCCATTTTGGCTTCATTATTGTTAAATAAATAATGTCATGATGTAATGCACTGTTCATCTGAGAATATATTTACATTGGCCCGCTCCGTGTTTTGCTGTGCCCAATGACTGGGTTTTGTAACACTGCTAAGAACAGGAACAAAAGGATAGAGACATTGCTGAAAGAATGGGCAGTGTCACATCTTTAGCAATTCCATCTCAATAGTATGACCTAATCTGAAGACTGACTGGAATTTATGGAATTTTTTCTAGGATTTTGCTTAAGAATGGTTGATTTGAAATGAGTGTAAAACCAATAAATCTATGTTGTTTTTGAGTAGAGACCTGACCACAGGGCTACATATCTGGACCAGATTACTTTAGATCAGATATTAGTGATTTATTTATTAGTAGTGCAAAAAATTTTGATGCCGATGCTTCTGACAGACAGTCTTAAGTATTGTTGCAACTTTTTAGAATTTCATATTGTACATTATTTTATAGCTCTTTCAGCGTTATAGCAGTTCCTTTTTTAGATGTTACAGCTGCTCAGTTTACCACTTTGTTTTTAAGTAGATGCGTCTTTTTCCTAGAGAGTTGAGCTTGACTTAAGCATGTTAAACAATTCATGCACTGCTGTTTTCATGAACAAAGTAATATTAGTAATAAATGATAAGTAATACAGCTAGATAAGCTAAAAAAGAAGAAGTGTGTGTGTTTTGATGTACAATATTCTGCAAGGATCAGGACTGGCTCTTGCATTTTTTAATAAAATAGCTAAATAGCTAATAGCTACAGGAAAGATAGACAAATAACAAAGGATGTATTTTTAAATCTAATAGAATCATTAAAAAAGCTGCTAATCCACCTCCTGTCTTCACATACAGTATAGTAGATGTTATATTGCACCAGCCGTTTAAGCAACATTTCAGTGTAAGCAGTCTGCTAAAAACATCATATTGTAACATGCACATGTGGGTTGAGGAGGAGTCAGGATGCAGAGGTCAAATCCCAATGAAAGACTATTATATATATCAAACAAAACACGTGCATAAGTAACAAAACAACCCTGAAGAAAACTCACTAGCATGGTGGACTAATATAAGCTTCACAACATTCAAAACATTTATAACCTTTTATGACTGACAAAAACTGGGAAACACAGGGAAGGTTAAATACCAACCTAAATCAAAGGGGGAATGAACAAGACAGGTGCTGAATATTAACCAGACAGCATGATGTGACGATGGTGGGACATAAAGACATGATGTGGATGTAAACAAAAAGGACAAGACGTGGGAGATGTAAGGCATGTAGACAGAGACAGCAGAAAGCAAAATGTAAACACAAGCACATAACACGTGGACAATGACTGGGAATGGACAAGGAAGAGGTGGGAGTGTGACATATCCTCATATGTAGGTCAGCAAAGGCGCTGAAATTATAATTTTTTGCAGTCGTTGTCCTCAAGTTTGCTCTGACTAGAAGGTATGTTTTACTTTATGAATTTACTTCTGCGTGTACAATGGCCATTCCAATGTGGGTCTTTGTACAAAGTATGTGAAGTCAACAGTTTCTAACTTGAGTATTAATATGGACAGTGATTTAAATTGGATTCTCAAATTGGTGCAGTAGTGAAGTCCAGCTTTTTTCACTTGAAGCAGCTGGCAAAGGTGAAGTCAGTCCTCACAAGAGCACTTTCAAACAGTAATCCATGCCTTCATCCTGTTCAGCCAGTCCTCCCTGAATGTCTCCAGAATGCTGCTGCCTGAGTTTTAATGGGATTGCGTAAGACGGAACACACACCTCCAATTCTAGCCTTCATCCACTGGTTGTCTGTGCATGTTAAGAGTTAATTTTAAGATTCATTTATTTAGTTTTTAAATCTTTCAATGGACTCACCTCACCTTAGCTCTCTGAGCTGCTCCATCCCAAGGCTCCCACCTGTGCCTCAGGTCAGCTGATCAGCTGCTCCAGGAGGTGCCAAGGTCAAAGCATATGCTCAGAGGGGATAGAGCCTTCTCGACTGCTGCTCCTAAGTTATGGAACACCTTTATATATTATACAAGCCTTTTCACTGTCCATTTTTAAAACTAGTTTTAAAACCCATTTTTATTCCTTGACTTTCAACGTAGCATGAGACTTTGCTCTTACTTTAGTTTTTAGTGTTTTATTTTATTTTGAATTTGTTTTATTATTATTATTATTAATTTACTCGTACTTTTATTGTTACAAATTTTTTATTCAGTCTCATTGTCTCTAGTGTTTGTTTCAGCTGCTGTTGTGTTTAAAGTGCTCTATAAATAAAGTAGAGTTTAGTCTTTGTTTTTATTCAAACCAGCTGGGACTTTTTTGTGATGTGTAACACTTGAATGGCTGGAAAACAGGAGAGAAGACCAGTGCCTTAACTCAGAGTCAGTTTCAAGCACTTTACAATTGAGTATTTGATGGCTAAAACATTTTCTGACAGTGTGTTGTTGATCCTGAGGAGAAGGATAGGAAGCTAAGGGCTTCATACCTGTTACTGGTAGTGAGCTCTGGTTGTAGTGGTGGTGGGGTCCTCCGTCATCCTTTTTGCACTGGTGTTCCCAACCACCTTCAGCCATGTGGGTAAACAAGATGATACCCCGCCTCAGCCACAGTGGAGGCCTCGGTTTAAGGAGATGTTTAGCAAGTGTCGATGTCACAATGGCACCTGTGCTCCTGTTGCTTAGCAACCCACTCCTGCTGTGACCCTGGTCCAGACAGACCGGTCAGAGCTCCGAGTCCTCCTCAGTCACCATTTACAGTTTTTAAACTGTATTTAAATTAAATAAATAAGCATGCATACAAACAGAGTTAAACTAATGAAATTAAATGGCATTTTTTTTAATTGAATAAAAGTTTAGATGCACCAAAATGAAAATTTGGCAGAATTCTGAGCATGGTTCTTCATTTAAATAAATTATTATAGAATTAACTAAACTATTTCTCAAAATAAGTCTTATAGTTAGTCAGGAATGAATGGCTGTATTTTAATAAGTTGGCTTGGCATCATTAGGTTAAATTTGATATTTGTATATAAAATAAAAACAATAATATATGAATATGTATGAAGGTGCATGTGTGTTACATTATTACTAATATTTAATAAAAAAACATTAAATAAAATGATGAAAATGTCTAAAATGAATAATGTAAGTCACATGGATGTTTTGTGTGTTTAATGTGAGTGTCATTGGCTAAAAACACTGAAACACTGCAGATTTCTTCTGGTAATTGAGAGACGCTCCCTAACACGGCAGTCAACGGAGCACAAACACAAAGCTAATCGGATGTATTCTGGCTTCATCATAACAAGTGCAGTTTAGTAAAGGTTGTGCTTGTAGTTTGTTGTCTTGTTCATTTTCAGCACCAAACTGTAACTGTGCTGGTGAATCTGTGTTTTGTTATCTAGTGAAAAGCAGAATTCTAAATATCAAATTAATGTCCAATATTAAACTAACTTCATGAGTAAAGCTCCACTCTGCATCCATATTGTACACAGTAAATATGTCAGTGTTAAATCAACACTATTAGAGTTAAATCAACACTGAGGGTGTCAAAATGTAACACTCCCAGTGTTAATTTTACTCTAATAGTGTTGATGTAACACTGGCAGATTTACTGTGTAACCCACACATATGACCTAAAACACTATCAGATTCACACACAAGTCCTAAAACCAGATTAAGAGAACCCAAATAAACAACTGAGACAAATGTATTATAGTTGGTCAACTTATCTCTTGAGGGAAATTATCCATTATTACATTTCTGTAAGTGCACACATCTGTACTTTTCAATTTGAATTTGATTTTTTAAATTAAAATACAAATATATACATTTTAAAAAAGATATCAAGCAAGTGTTATTCAGCATCAGTGGGTTACCCTCCCCCAAGCTATGACTCATGCTTAGAAACTTGTGTGTCTGCAACTGCAGCCCAACCCCGGCTCCAGCTTCCACAGCAACAGTACGAGGTGTTTGTGTCATAGTTCATCGTGACCTCTCAATTCAGCCTTGGCTGCTCCCACCCCTCCTTTCAGGCTAAAGTGGCACACCTACTGTTTCACTCTCCAGGGCGCAGCTTTCATGTTGTGAGGATATATGCCTACAGAGTGAAGAATAATTACCAGGATCTCACTGTCTGGTCATGGTTCAAATCTACTAAATCACATACAGTACCAGTCAAAAGTTCTCATTCAATGTTTTTCTTTTTTTTCCCTACATTATAAATGAATACTGAAGTCATCCAGACAATGAAGGAACAAACAAAACAAAACAAATATGTTTTAGATTTTACTTCAAAGTAGACACACAACTGATGTCTCAAACACATTAAGAGGCAAGAAATGCAAGTCATGAACTCTTGACAAGACACAGCTGTTAACTGAAAGCCATTCCAGGTGACTACCTCATAAAGCTGACTGAGAAAATGCCAAGAAAGCTGCATCTAAGTAAGAGGTGCCTACTGTGAAGAATGTAAAATATAAACATATTCTGGTTTGTTTACTTGTTTTGTTTACTAAATAATTACAGATGTATTTATTCATAGTTTAGATGACTTTAGTATTAATCTACAATGCAGAACGTTTTTAAATAATGAAAAAACACTGAATGTCCAAAAGGTGTGTCCAAACTTTTGACTGGTACAGACTTCCTAAACAGGTCATGACTGCATCTCTTGAATAACAGTCATAATTTACTGGCCTCTCACTGTCTACTACTAGTGCCCCCAGTGAACATCTATCATTCATTCATGTAATCTGATTATTTGTGCCTTATCTTTTGAAAGAGAGAATTAAATCTGCTTTAGCGTCATCATCCGAGACCCACATCTAACTGAAGTCTAGTTGTCAAGGTGACCAGCAAATGGTGCCTAAAAAGATGCCACTGAGCCATTGTGACTATTCCAACTGTTCCAAGTGCTTGTTGAGATGAGAGAAGACAAACACTGCAAAGAAATATCTTATCAAAATAATATCGATATACACATATACATACAGTACCAGTCAAACGTGTGGACACCTTATAGACATTCAGTGGTGTTTCATTATTTAAAAATGTTCTGCATACTAAAGTCATCTACACTATGAATAAATACATATGTAATTATTTAGTAAACAAAACAGTGTTAAACAAACCAGAACATGTTTATATTTTACATTCTTCACAGTAGGCACCTCTTGCTTAGATGCAGCTTTCTTGGCATTTTCTCAGTCAGCTTTATGAGGTAGTCACCTGGAATGGCTTTCAGTTAACAGCTGTCTTGTCAAGAGTTCATGACTAGCATTTCTTGCCATCTAAATGCTTTGTTTTGAACCAAAAGTCCACAAAAACACTATAACTCTGTGAGATTTTATCATAGAAGCAAAACTAAACATGCCCCAGAAACCTTAAAGGGTCTACTTTTCAAATATATATACTTCGTAGCTTGAATCAAAATATATTTTTACATTCTTGTCAGAGTAGCTTAAATAAGCAGAGACACGTCTGTGAGAGTGACTCAAACAGCTGTGCATATTTTCACTCCAAAATATGCAATGTTATTCATATGATAATGACATAGTAACTCCAACATACCACTGGTGGAATAGCAGCCCTGGTATGTGTGGAATCTGGATATGAACAAAAGCCTTCTCACCTTTCACCTCACACTCATCTCATACATTTTCAATCCAGGAACCACTGAATGAGTGAAATATGGTAAGCTTTAGAAATAAAACCACATACAATTTCTAAAAACTGTAATGAGCAGTGTGTAGCCAACACCTCTGTTTATTCAGTTCTGAGCTCAAAAGTCTTGACTAGAAATGCTTAGAATGTTTTCACAATATATCAGCACATCTGAAAATAGGTTTTTGGAAAGACTAAGTTTAGAGCAGATTTAATCAAAATAAATATTTATGACACTCTTACTGTTTTAACTCTGTTGTTGCTGAGTTTGTGCTGAACAAAAGCCTGTGTAACACTTTGGGGGGAAATAATTTTAGATGGGTGTAATTTGTGAAAAATTCAGGACATGGCAGACTACATCAGAGTGTCTGAAATACCTTCAGACTCTAGAGGGTTAATGTGTTTGAGACATCAGTTGTGTGTCTACCTTGAAGAATCTAAAATCTAAAACATGTTTTGGTTTGTTTAACACTTTTAAGTTTACTACATGATTCCTTATGTGTTCCTTCATAGTCTGGATGATGTCAGTATTCATTTACAATGCAGGAAAAAAATACTGAATGAGAAGGTCTGTCCAAATGTTTGACTGGTACTCTACATGCACACATATATACAGTCTATGGACTTAACTCCCAACCAAAATATTCATATGAGAGCCTACAAGAGCAAAATTGAGTTAATTATCACAGCGTAAATTTGGCTTCAGTACAGGAAAATGGCATATCAGGAGAGCCTCCCTAATGTGGCCCTTGTCACTGCATTAAACACACATTAGATGATGATTTGGAGTGGAAAATCAGCTTCAATGAACAAAGCAGATAAAAGGGTTTTGTCCCTGAGTTCTGTGCCAGGCTCGTGGTTACCTGGCACACAAAGCACCTCGCCATCTAGCTAAGCTTAACAGAGCGTGTAAGCCATGGTTTGGTATTGTTCATATTATACCACTTTGGTTTATTTTGCACAAAGGTTTGAAAAACATATGTTCTCAATTAAGTAGCCAAAATTCTGAAACGGAGTCATGATGGAATACCCAGCGTGGACACCGTGTTCATTCATAAATAACTAATTAAAGGAACAGGCTCACAGAAAATTTATGCTTGTGGTATCTGTGAATTCAGTTCAGAATGTTCTCCGTTTACCAGACAGACTGAAACACATCATATCATTTAAAAACATCTATTCAGATGTGCACATCTTCCGTGTCTATTCAAACATGAACAGGGATGTCTTATCTGGAGAGCTGTGACTCATTCAGCCTCTTCCTCACATCAGACTAATGGGAAGTTTCAGTCGCTCTAGAAACTCAGAGCTGGCAACGTCTGCTCCGGGGATCTCTCTCTCTATCTCTCTCTCTTTCTCTCTCTCTCTCGGTGAAAGACAGGTTAAGGAAAAATAAGCCTCTGGCTGAACGTCACATCGTCTAGTTCAGAGTCAGGATGATGTCTCAGTGCGAGGTCTGGACTTTGGAATTACACTTACCTGATCTACAGGATTCATTGTTCCTGGGCTCTACAGGAGGTGAGAGATAGTGCCTGTGAATGGTAAACATAGTCAGTTACTTCAATAACAGTTTCAGCTTGTAGTGAGAAGTTCAAGTAGAGAATAAACAAACTGGCATAAGAGTTTCAGTCATTCTGAGCTGTTATATTACTGTACAGCCTTTCACCACAAAGAGGGATATTTTGGGAAGATCTTTTCCCTGTTTTCCATGCGGGACAGCTTAGAGTCTCACCGAAAAGCTCAGGACTCGTATAGTTCTGCGATTCATCCTTGTTTGAGTCTAAACCTCACAATGGAGCCTAAAGCCAGCAGTGGCGTGGAGCTCGTTAATACAGCAGGGGAGTCAGCCGGAGAGTTAATGGATAAGTACTCGGATGTGAGCTTTGCTCTGGGAAAGAGCCCAGATGAGGACCGGGCTGTACCTCAACTCACCAGAGCTAGTGAGGAGTTCACTAGCTCGAGTGAAGTTCTGAAACTCGAACCAGCAGAGTGGAACGAAATAGCCGACAAACTCCTCCAGCTTAAGGACTCTCGGGAGGGTTTAGAGGAGCAGGTCGCCTCAGGGATGTGTAAGTTCATTAAAGACGAGATGATGGAGCCTCAGTGTGCTGCTCACTTCCAGCTGCCGTCCAGTACTGATAGTATAGACGCTTACGATGACAGAAAGCCACCGTCCACAGTGCTGGAAGACCCCGCCGCACTGCTCGCCGGTCAGCAGGCGGGATTGGACTCGTCCACCAGCTTTCTGGTCGAGCTGAACCAGGCTAACTCGTTCCCTCAGCTGAGGGTGGACTCACGGCTCCTGCCTGCCGCCAAAGCCTTAAGCATGCCCTCTCCGCAGCACCTGCTCATGTGTAAGAGCGAAGCGGGCAGGTGGCAGCCCTCACCTGCCGAGTTCTGGTGCCAGTCAGGCGGGCTGTGTGAGGACCAGCACAGACAGAGCGCATTCCCAGGCCCGGATGTACTGCACAGCTCAGGTTTCGGTCAGCGGTCAGCCGTGTTTGCCGCTCTCCCCAGGTGAGTATGTTTTTTTTAAACTACAGTAAAACTATTTTATAGTATTTTGTACATATTTTTATTTCCTGTAACACTACAATCTTATTGAAACCTGTTATAAAAGTACTAATTTGAATGATTAATGCATTACTTTATTCATAAATAACTTATTAGAGATTTTTCCTCTAATAACCATTTTATCTGATGGTTATTTGTCATATACAGTACCAGTCAAAAGTTTGGACACATTCTCATTCAATGTTTTAATTTTTATCCTACATTGTAAATAAACACTGAAGTCATCCAGACTATGAAGGAACACATAAGGAGTCATGTAGTAAACTAAAAAGTGTTAAACAAACCAAAACATGTTTTAGATTTTACTTCAAAGTAGACACACAACTGATGTCTCAAACACATTAAGAGGCAAGAAATGCAAGTCATGAACTCTTGACAAGACACAGCTGTTAACTGAAAGCCATTACAGGTGACTACCTCATAAAGCTGACTGAGAAAATGACAAGAAAGCTAAGCAAGAGGTGCCTACTGTGAAGAATGTCAAATATAAACATATTCTGGTTTGTTTACTTGTTTGTTTACTAAATAATTACATATGTATTTATTCATAGTCTGGATGATTTTAGTATTAATCTACAATGCAGAACATTTTTAAATCATGAAAAACCACTGAATGTGTATCCAAACTTTTGACTGGTACTGTATGCTGTTGTAATTATCAATTTGTTTCATTTAGTTCATTTTATGCAGTAGAGCTGGGTAATATGATTATATCATTAAAAACTACATCACAATAGGCCTTTCTGAGCATATCGTTGATATCATCAGTACTTAAAAACATTTTCAAATGACATGTTTAAGCCTATTTGTTTTTATTGTACAAAACACTGAATTAGTATTGCTTTTATGTTGGCTTATTTTTGTCTCTCCTCTCTCAGTAGATGTGAAATATTATACATATTATGACATAGTGTGTGTCTTGAAGTATTGTGATGTATCACCCACCTCTAGTACAAACCTAGAACTGGGCATTTGTCCTGTTTTCCAGCTCCAGCTCAAGACGTATTACTCACCATGGCCCTTTAAAGCATAAATATCAACAGTTAGAACATAAGATAAGACATTAAAGAGTTAATTCTTATCTTTAGATTTACTTCAGCAGAACTGATGACATCACATGCAACCCCCAGTCTATTAAACAGTGAACAAATGATTGTGAAAGATAGCAACTGTGGATTTAATTAAATATTTGTGATCGTCTTAAATCATTGAAGGTAAGATCTACACAAACTTGCTATAGCAGGCTTGTCTGTAAAAATCCATTAGTTCACAAGAGCTTCATCACTTGTATTAGATCAAGGCTGGTGTTTTTCCATTGTGACATATGTAGCTCTGAA
This sequence comes from Crenuchus spilurus, assembly GCA_036984385.1. Taxonomy (NCBI): domain Eukaryota; kingdom Metazoa; phylum Chordata; class Actinopteri; order Characiformes; family Crenuchidae; genus Crenuchus; species Crenuchus spilurus. The sequence goes on along the minus strand of BRDA01005617.1, from coordinate 4,250 downwards.
AGGAAAGCTTGTTGTGACCAATACAGAAAGATGTAGCAGATTTTATTCCAAACTGAAACACTGTAGTCCTGTATAGCCTTGTTCAAGAAGACCTTGACTATTACCTGATGATATAACAGATACAAGATACACACACACACACACACACACACACACACACACATATATATATATATATATATATATATATATATATATATATATATATATATAATACACACACACACACACACACACACACACACACACATATATATATATATATATATATATATATATATATATATACACATACATACATACACATATACATACATACACATACATATATGTGTTATACTAGTTCATTCTGACTACTGAATAATGTGCAGTGCCACTCATAACCACTAATATTTCATCTAAACTCTGTTCAGTGTCCCACCTCAGAGAATGTGTGTGATATGTGGAGATGAAGCCTCAGGATGTCACTATGGAGTTCTTACATGTGGAAGTTGCAAAGTGTTCTTCAAGAGAGCTGTGGAAGGTGAGGAAGTGAGAAACGTTGCCATTTTTTTTTTTTTTAATTTTTGCCAATTTTATCCACTTCACAACTAGCCAATTAGACCATCCCATCCGTTAGGACTCTCCCCATCACTTTGCAATGTCCCTGACTCTAGGAGGGTGAAGACAAGCACAAGCCTCCTCCATTGTGTGTGATGTGGCCACCACCTCTTTTCTAACTACTGCTGATACACTGTCACTGGGGAGCCAACGCGCTCGAAGGAAAACACAGGATTCCCAGCTCCAAATGGACCAGTCAGTAGATGCCTGAGCCAGCGGACATTGCAGTGTGTGAGTGATAGGGAGAGTGAGAGCACCATCTACCCGCCCAGAGAGAGCATGGCCAATTTTTGCTCTTTTGGGCCCCGACTGTTGATGGCAAACAGCATGACCGGGATTCGAACTCACAATCCTCTGGTCATAGTGTCAGCGTCTTAGCCTGCTGAGCCACTCAGGGCCCCTCTAAATGCCATTTTAAACATAACATGCTGCAGACAATCTGAAAAGCACAGATTATAAACAGTGGAACCTCAGTTTACCTCATTAATCTGTTCTTATGTGCCTGATAACAGAAACAAATAATAACTGAAGCAATATTTCCCATAAGAAATAATGTAAATCCAATTAATATGTTCCAGACACTCCAAAATATTAACAAAAAATACATTTTATACAGAATAACTATAGTTTTACATACAGAACACAATGAAAAATAAATACAAAAGACTAATGAAATGGATAAATGAACATTTAACATCACTCCTATGGGTTTACGCTCTGTTTTAGAGGGTTCCAGTGTGGTCCAGCGGGCAGCCTTTGTTTTGTACACACATTCTCGGTCGCCATTTGTTTTCGCATCCATTTTCAATGACAAACAATAAGAAACAAAGCCAGACATACAAACAAAGTCAGAATGAACAACAAACGCATGGTTGGAAGCTTTGTTTTCACAAAATTTGCAGCAAGTCACATGGGCACACCGATGAAAACCGGGCAGATGAACAATAACTGGGACAAAATTTCCCTGAAAAAAGTCGATGATAACTGAATTTTACGATAACCAGGGCAAATGATAACTGAGGTTCCACTGTAGTTGGTTATAAAGTTGTTTTCATACCACATGTTAAACTATAACATCACTCTGAACATCATTTTTGGTAACTAATCAAGTACTGAAGTAAAGTCCATATTTGTTTGACATTTTAATTTTGTGTAACACTGTGTATGTATAAACAAAACGCGTGCAGCAACCATGATTAAAGACACTGAATCATCTGTACATTTTGTTTTGTAGAGGTCAGTAACTAGGCTATCATGTGGACTTAACTAGTGTTCACAATGTTCTCATTTTCGCACTTGTTATTCTCCTTATCTTCCAAAGAGAGATATGTAAGAGCCACAATGTCTAACCATGGCCATGTCACTCTGTCCTCTCAGCCTTGCCTGAAATTCACTGCTTTCCATTTTCTCCTCTTTTCTTCCTTTCGCTTCCTCCCCCAATGTGCTTCATGCAGTTTTTAAACTCTTTGTTGGTTATTAGATCAGATGGCCACACTTATCATTTCAAAAGAACAGACTTGCTTGTTTTGTCGCATTGTGACTAAAGAGAGTTTGCCATTCCTGTTTTTTTCTCTTCTGCTGTGCAGGACATCACAACTACCTGTGTGCTGGGCGAAACGACTGCATTGTGGATAAGATCAGGAGGAAAAACTGTCCAGCTTGTCGTCTTCGAAAATGTTACCAGGCAGGGATGATGCTTGGAGGTAGTTTTTACATGAACAAATCATTTCTGTGGCTCTGTGAAGGAGTAAAACATATTAGCCGTGTATTTACATCAGGTCAGATACAGTGTCAGTCAAAAGTTTGGACACATTCTCATTCAATGATTTTGTTTTGTTTCCTACACTGTAAAGTAACACTGAAGTCATCCAGACTATGAAGGAACACATAAGGAATCATGTAGTAAACTTAAAAGTGTTAAACAAACCAAAACATGTTTTAGATTTTACTTCAAAGTAGACACACAACTGATGTCTCAAACACATTAAGAGGAAAGAAATGCAAGTCATGAACTCTTGACAAGACACAGCTGTTAACTGAAAGCCATTCCAGGTGACTACCTCATAAAGCTGACTGAGAAAATGCCAAGAAAGCTGCATCTAAGCAAGAGGTGCCTACTGTGAAGAATGTAAAATATAAACATATTCTGGATTGTTTACTTGTTTGTTTACTAAATAATTACATATGTATTTACTCATAGTTTAGATGACTTTAGTATTAATCTACAATGCAGAACATTTTTAAGTCATGAAAAACACTGAATGTCTATAAGGTGTGTCCAAACTTTTGACTGGTACGGTACATTAGCTGTGATTATCAGAACATTGAAGTTACAATGCATTACACTGCAAGACTCTTTTTTATTTACATAGATTTAAATTCACTATTTTTAAATATAACGTGCCACATGAAAAAAAAAAAATATTAGTTAATTTGGGGTCACCATTTAATTCAAAAGGGTAAATTGTGATATTTGATGTTCATTACATATAAAATAATACATTTCAAACATTTTTTGTTTTAGTGTTGATCAGTATGGCATATAGCTCATGAAAATCCAGAATCTAGAGCAGGGGTAGGCAACTCCAGTCCTGGAGTGCCGGTTTCCTGCACAGCTTGGAAAATGAATGCAATGACCGTTTACCTTTTTGAATTAAATTATGAACACAAACTTTTTCCCGATATTCACGTTTTTGGAGATGCACTAGTATTTATAATTTTACTAAGAAATATACAGTCAATGAACCATACCAAATAAGTAACACAGTAACTATCTGATAATGCATTCCATCAAAATAAGATGTTCATATTCTACTTTGTGATCAATTTAACTAAAGAGGAACTTAAGAAACAACCACACTATGATAAACATTAACATAAGATGAACATTGCTGATTTGACTCACTCACTGTTCACAGGTCGTAAGCTGAAGCGGTTTGGAGTTTTGAAGGCCATGGGCTTGAACCCTTCCCTGATGTTCCAGAACCCCTTGGGCCTGATGACAGATGGCCATGCTTTGGCCTCAATGCCATGCATGCCTGGTATTGGAGAACTGCAGATATCTCCTCAAATCATCAGCATCCTTGAGAGCATTGAGCCAGACGTGGTCTACTCAGGCTATGACAACTCCCAACCAGAGCTGCCACATTTGCTTCTTAACAGCCTCAACAGACTATGTGAGAGACAGCTCCTCTGGATTGTCAGGTGGTCCAAGTCTTTGCCTGGTAAGAAGCACTTTGTGCTCATTCAATCTACTCTTGTATCTGATTAAGATTCAACTGTGTGTCTGGTACACAGTAAATCTGCCAGTGTTAAATCAACACTATTAGAGTTAGATTAACACTGAGGGTGTCAAAATGTAACACTCTCAGTGTTAATTTAACTCTAATAGCGTTAGAGTTAATGATTTGAAGTTTGTTCAGGAACATTATATACTCTTATAAGCAGGGGTGCACATAATTTTTTTGGTCTAGTTCTCAAAGGAGCACCTACAGATGTTGCTTGGTGCTCACCTTTTACAATGCTGGAAAATACTACAAGCATTGATCATCACTACCCTCCTGACATCCTATATTTCTTTGGAGGTGGTGGAATACCAAAGTAATGACTTAATGTAGCTTGTTTCTTGGACATGCTGATGAATCGGTGGA
>BRDA01005613.1:372-14512 GCA_036984385.1 Crenuchus spilurus | reverse complement strand
AGTGGGACTGCCTAGGCCTATTCCAACATTCGCGAGGACTCCAGATTAAAACACTTTTACCAGTGCGGCGCCTCACGAAGGTCTCTTCTCCCTTGCAAAAAGAAGGACGGCGGCCTCCGTCCCTGCATAGATTACCGGGCCCTTAATTCCATCTGTAAGAAATATGCCTATCCTCTCCCTTTGGTTCCCTCTTCTCTGGAAGCACTCCGCGGCGTGACCATTTTCACAAAATTAGACCTCAGGAGCGCTTACAACCTTATCCGGATCCGTCAGGGTGACAAGTGGAAGACAGCTTTTATCACCACTAGGGGGCACTATGAATACTTAGTTATGCCTTTCAGCCTTAGTATAAGCCCCTCTGTCTTCCAGTCGTTCAGTAACGACACCCTGAGGGACATGATCAGTCAGTGGGTCCTCGCGTACATGGATGACCTGCTCCTTTTTTCCCGGGACAAGGACTCTCATGTCAAACATGTACGCCTGGTACTCCAGCGGCTCCGTGAGCACCACCTATTTGTCAAAGCAGAGAAGTGCACCTTCCACGTACCCCGTATTGACTATCTAGGTTACGTCATTAGCGCTGAAGGCATAGTAATGGACAATCGTAAAGTCCGGGTCATTGAACACTGGCCTCGTCCCACTAACATCAAGGACGTACAAAAATTTCTGGGCTTTTGTAACTTCTATCGCAGGTTTATTTCTGGGTACAGTTCCAAGTCAGCACCCCTCACTTCTCTACTTAGAGGTAAACCCAAAAACCTTCTGTGGAACCCTCAGGCCGAACGCGCATTTAATAGCCTGAAGAACGCTTTCCTCTCTGCCCCGCTTCTGCGCCAACCCGACCCAGAGAAACCCTTCTTCGTAGAGGTGGATGCCTCACAAGTGGGGGTGGGAGCCGTCCTGTCTCAATATGCGGACACTCCCTCACGCTTGCACCTCATCGCCTTCTACTCCCACAAACTTTCCACGGCAGAACGTAATTATTCAGTCGGTGACAGAGAACTCCTAGCGATAAAACTGGCCTTTGAGGAGTGGAGACATTGGCTAGAGGGAGCCAAATACCCAGTCACCGTGCATACCGATCATAAAAATCTCGAATATTTAAAAAACCGTTACTGGTGGGAGAGCCTCACTAAGGACGTTCACAAGTATGTCTCCTCGTGTCGCACATGCGCCCATTGCAAAACCCCTAAGTCATTGCCAGCGGGGAAACTCATGCCCCTTCCTGTACCAGTCCAACCCTGGTCCCACATAGCTGTGGATTTCGTTACTGACCTGCCACCGTCCGACGGAAACACCGTCATACTGACTGTCATAGATCGGTTCTCCAGGGGCCTCCGTTTTATTCCCTTCCCTGCTATTCCTACAGCTCTCCAAACTGCCGAAGCACTATTTGAACATGTTTTTCGTACTTACGGAATTCCAGAGGTCATCCTGTCCGACCGCGGGCCACAGTTCACCTCCCATGTATGGATGGCCTTCTTCGAACATTTAGGTGTTTCCGTCAGCCTGACCTCAGGTTATCACCCCCAGACAAAGGGCCAGTGCGAGCACGCTAACCAGGAACTAGCCAAATTCTTGCGTATCTACTGCCACCAGAACCCATCAGATTGGTCTCGGTATCTAGTGTGGGCAGAGATCGCTCAAAACTCCCTCATCTCTTCTGCAACGGGCCTCACCCCCTTTCGACACCAGCCCCCGTTAGCACCTTGGACATCTGCCTCAACAGAGGTCCCAGCTGTGGAGGACTGGATGCGCCGAAGCGAACAGGTGTGGGAACAGGTCCACCAACGTGTAGAGGAAGTCCTCCGGACCAATAAGCGCTTTGCGGATTGGCACAGAGGAGAGACACCCCCCTTTCGGGTTGGCGACCGAGTCTGGCTATCCACAAGAGATATAAAGGGAAGTAACAAACTGTCTACTAAATATATAGGCCCCTTCCCTATCATAAAGAAAATAAATGTTACTTTCAGATTAAAGTTACCCACACATTACAGGCTGTCTGACTCATTCCACTTTTCTCTTCTGAAACCTGTTATTCCAGGACCACTAGGAGAGGAGGCGTCTGAGGCGGGTACGGAGGAACCAAAGGAGTCTGACACCCAAACTGTCTATCCGGTGCGGGCACTCCTCAAATCTCGACGCAGGGCTGGACAGCTCCAGTATCTAGTAGACTGGGAGGGCTACGGACCCGAAGAACAATCCTGGGTCCCTGCTTCAGACATTCTGGATCCGTCCATGGTCGCAGATTTCCACCGCGCTAACCCCGATCAGCCCGCTCCGCGACCCAGGGGTCGTCCACGCTCCTCCCAGGGGTCGTCTCAATCCTCCTCCGCCTCCGGGACGCGGCCTTCGAGGGGGGGTGATGTCAGGCCCAGTCCGCGCCCTACTGTTGGAACGCACCCACAGCCTGCCCCCACTGTTGGAACGCACCCACAGCCTACCTTACATACCAATCTAGAACCACCAACCAATCACAGGAGAGAGCAGAGATCGCTCTCCCCTGAATATTGAACGCACCTGCAGCGCATTCCAGACTCACAGCATTTAAACCGTGTTCTCCCATCATTCGGGGCGAAGTAACGTCGCCAGCTCCACGCTACAGACTTGCTAAGCCAGCTTCTCTGAACCTCGTGTTTTGAAACCTCCTTGAACCTTTGTTTCAAGTGTGACCACTCTGTTATTTAGAGCCTGTCTCTGAGACCAGTTCTCAGACTCTGTGTGTTTGTATTGCCTCGCTTATCCCTCTGCCTGAGTGTATGTCTGTTTTATCTGCCGTTCTTCAGTAAAAACCCTTATTGTCTCTCAGTCGCTCCCAGTCTGCTCTTTCTCAAACTCCACTCCTCACACATGGATTTTTTCAGTGTTTACTTTTCTTTCTTTACTTTTGAACATAGTAGCTGTCCTTGATGTGTGAACATTTTGTGATGAATGGACCAACATAAATGCTTCAAAACGATTGGGAACACAATCTCTACATTAAAGTTGAGAAAGTTTTGGACTTCTGTAAAGTTGCTATATTGTAGATTTTCTTTAGATGGTGAGGATTTATTATAGTGTTTTTTGTTGTTTAGAGTTTGTATAGTTGGTCTGTTTCTGTCTGTGATACACTTGGTTGAAGCCGTACCAATGAAATAAGACAAATGAAATGGAAAAATGTATTGTGATGTAATTGCTCAGGTTCAAACATTGTTATACTGCCCACCTCTTAATGAACTTAGATTTAAAATGAATTGCAGGTTTTTTTTTTTTTTAATTACCTTTTTCTGATGCATTTTTCTCAAGCTTTGTTGATATACTGCCTTTGTCTGCTCCTTTCAGACTATGAATCTGTGAGGATTGGCGGGTTGATCTTCGCTGCAGTGCTCTTCTTCATGGGGATCTTTATAGTCATCAGTGAGTGTTGAGTGTCTGAATGCTGGAGTATGGGGGAAGGGGGTCTTTTGTAGAAAATATGAAGAGATAATTCATGTGTAACCAAAACATTCTGCCCCAGTACACTTGAATAGCTGATGCCTTCCAGTCACAGAAGGTTTAGGTCAGTTGGATTTTTCTGCCGGGAGTATGCCAATTTTCTAATTAGGCCATTTTTTCATTCTTTCCTGAAAGAAACAAATGAATCAGTTATTAATCTTTAAAGCATATTATTCACTAACTGCTATAAAATATTCATAATTATGAAACTAATCTAAAAGTGTGAAGTGATGAGAGCGAGGAATTACAGGGTGAATCTACATGCATAAGGGACTTTGTGATAAAGGGTCAAATGATGACACTTTTTAAAATGTACAGTGTTGCAAAAAAGTATTAAGTCAGCCACTGATTGTTCAAGTTCTCCTACTTAGAAAGATGAGAGAAGTCTGTAATTTTCATCATAGGTACACTATGAGAGACAAAATGAGAAAAAAATCCAGGAAATCACACTGTAGGATTTTTTTAAAAGAATTTATTTGCATTTTATTGCATGAAATAAGTATTTGTTTCTTTATTAATAAAGCTTGAGTACTTTATTAATGCAAACAGTTATCATTATCAATGCAAACAATGTCATTAAATACAAAGATTTCAGTCTATATTTGGAAATTTGTTCAGTACCACACAACACTATCTGTAGGCATTATTAATGCTGTTTATGTTTAATGTTTATTTCCAGTCAAGAAAAACAAGCTCTGATCAGGCTGTGGACTACCAGGACATTAAGACCGCATGTCTTTTGCAGACCGTAAACTTCATCCACTTATGATACCCAATACCATATCTCTCCCTTACCCTTTAGGAGAACCTTGCCCTGCATCTGGCTCTTAACCAATGGGACCAGGCAGACAGGCTGACCCTGAAACCCATACCAGCCCATAAATTAGTCATGCTCCTGGAGAACAGACTCTATGTGGCATGCCAATACGTGCTCAATGACCTGAGGTTAATCACAGCAAAGAGTTTATACAAATCTGTACTTATGATGGGTGCAGCTATATAACTCACCTTAGCATTAAGTTTACCTTTGAATTTATGACTTGTCAATATCCGTTTATTAAAAGAAGAATTTTTAGAGACATAAGACAGTTAAAACCTTTTCTTTGCAGTGGTCAGTGTGTTCCCCACTGTGATTCAATGTTCTTCACGGTTCGTGGTTTTGGGGCCCTGGAGGTACAGTGGTTCTTTAAAGTTTGTGAAACCTTTAGAATTTTCTGTAGTTCTAAATTAATTTGACTAAAAACATCATCAGATTGTCCTAAAAGTAGATAAAAATAACCACATCGAACAAATGAGGCAAAATATGGCATAATATTTGTTTTTTATTTTATTTTATAATCCCTTATTAGTCCCACAGTTGGGAAGTGTTGGCCTCATTTTACCTATTCATGCAGTAAACACACCCTATCCATGGCATCCATGGAGCAGTTGGGGGTTAGGTGCCTTGCTCAAGACTCTTCAGTCATGACCTGTCTGTGGATTCTTCCAGCAACCTTCTGGCCACCAGACCACAGCTGCCCAAAAAGTTGAATCTATTCTATTTTTTAGACATTTTTACAAGTTTTAGGTAAATTTTTTGTAGAAATATAGAACATTCTAAAGGGTTCACAAAGTATGAAGCACCACTGTATATATAGAAAACTGTGTAAATCTTTTTTTCCACAAAGACTTGGTGTTGAAAAGTAGCTGTACTTGTAGAATGTGTACAGTGCTTGAGATGAAAGACATGCTAGCTAGTTAAATGCTAAATGTATATATTTCTGCTCTTCTCATACTTGGATTTGTATATCCTGTCTTTTATTGTTCTGTCTTCCTGCACACTCTCACTGTCTCGTGTTTCCTGTAGGCCGAAAGTGCCGCTGTGGAGGAAGTCAGTCGTCAAAGTGAGTTGAGAAAAAGCATCTTGTTTATAACCAATAGTCTCTTTCTCCTGTTCATGTGCCATATACAGTGATGTTTGGTTTGTAAAGTTTAGTGGATGGCTATGTATTATTCTTTGTTGTTAGGTTAAAATTGAACCATTTTAATTTTCCCACAGGCCTGTGGGACCTGACCCAGAAGCATGTAGAGGTGAGAAATCTTGTCTGTTGTCAGATTGGAGGTTTTTTGGGTAATTTATTTTGGCTTGTTTGTAATGAAATTTTCACAGAGTGTGAAAGGCAGCTGTTTTTATTGAGGTCAAATAAAAATGCTTTTAGAAGGTTTTGACTATTCATTTTGACTTCATTAGGCTTATTTACAGTACAGTTGATGTACAATTTTATCCACAAAACTCACCAAAATAGATCATAATAGATCACCTATGTATTTCTGCATTTTACCCCGTATTTTCCCATACTCTGCATCTCATCAGATTAGTTTTCTTCACTTCTAACCAGCAATTGCAGGAAATACTAACCAATCTGAGGCAGAATAATTAACAAATCACTGCAAATCATAATCTGCTATTGCTTATTCCTGTTAACTAATAAATAGCTTCTGTAACTCAATCAATCAATCAAAACATTATTTATATAACTTTTCATACAAATCAGATTCAAAATCAAAGTGCTTTACAAGTGAATGACAAGATCATAAATAAAAAAATAAAATAAAAACAAATTATATAACTAATAAGAACTGTAAAAACAATAAAAATAAGTTACATGAAAAACTATAAAATGTAAGTGTAAAATAAGTGATATATATATATATATATATATATATATATATATATATATATATATATATATATATATATATATATATAAAAAAATAAATAACTGTTGTATAACAGCAGTATCTGTAAATGCACTCATCCACTGCATTGCACTGCTGCTCAAAGGGGCAGGTGGTTACACCTTTTGGACCACATAAGACGAGGTTCACACTACACCACTACTAGCTCTACTTCTTGAGCTGCTGACTGTTTTCAGTGGACTGAAGGATTGATGTCAGTTTTATACAGGTAGTCTCCGGGTTACGTCGTCCCCAAGTTACGATGTTTCGTGGTTACGGACACATCTCCCATTTACTGTATAAAGCCTTTTTTAGTGTTTGGTGTGTGCGGCGGAAGAATACACGGTTACGCGGCTGTTTCCTTTCATTATTAAACGTATTTTTTATGTGTGTTTTTGATAATTACTGTGTTAGGATAGGATAAGTGCTTACAGTATGTTATTTATGTACAGTATTTACGTATGTTCTGACTTACACGAAATTCGGTTTACGACACGAACGTAGGAACGGATAAGCGTCGTGACCCGGGGACTACCTGTATATGTTTATATATGTGTGTTTGTGTTGTGTTGTGTAAGCGGTGACCGGAGTTTTTTTTCTTTCTCGTAAAGCACCCTGGTTTTAAATTTACTATAAAAATAAAATGTACTGGTTTTACAATGATCTGACGACTCTGAAAGTCATATAGTGTGAACCTGGCCTAAAGGCAAGGTTCGAGCTTCCTCACAAATGCTGTCAAAGGACTCTGGTTCTCATGGGCTTTATTGTTTTGTGAGTTGCTCCCTTGCCTCTATTGAGCTCAGAGATAAAAGATGAAAGAAAGCTTAAATAAAAGACAACCCCAGTCTAAAAATGCAGTCAATGAATTAAAATTAATCAAATTCAGAACGTATGCATTAAAAATGTTTTTTTTTTTTTTGTACTTATTTTTGTTTTTCCCGGTTCCTTTCCTTCCTGTTGAGAAGTCCAGTTTCTGTTTCAGAAAAGCCACCCCCTCTGTTCAGATTTGCTTTAGTTTCCGCCCACGTTTCTGTTTATTGCCCTGAGAGTACCAGCCCCTCTTGAGTATCAACCCCAGACTACTGATCTCCTTTTCTCTTTTAGACTTGGTTCTGTTTGTCTTTTAGTTGTGAAGTTTTGTAGCTCCCGTCGACGCTTCACCAGTCTGTCTTGTCTCCCCGTTACAGAAAGATGGAGACAGTAATCGTGGATCCAGCAGAGCAGCTTAAGACCACTCTTGCCCTGTCCCTAAGCTCAGCCTGGAGAACCTCATGGCAGTCCTTGCCAGTATTTGCAGAGGATCACTCTGTTTCTCATAAGCTCTCTGGGTCTGTGGCTGGTTATAGGGTTCCCTTGCTTAAGTGGCTTGGTCTTCATGTTGACTGACAGTTCATGTGCCAACATTCTTGCCTGAAGTCCTCTCGCTCACAAGTTGGGGCTCCTGGGTGTGACAGTGCCGTAGACCCGGAATGTTGGAGGCCATTCCTTGGAGGGGGGTCCTGTAAGGGGCCAGCATATGGCTGACTTTCCTGCTAGACCACCCTCTACCATGAGAGGGAGGCGTGGCGCTGTTGTTAATCAGAGGCAAGCCATCATGCATTTTGAACTTGTTTGTGCTGCATTTGTATTTGTAGAGGCTTTAGTATCTTTCCTCTTTCTTTTTCATTCTTTTGCCCCCTTGCTTCTCTCAATCTCAGAAATGAATGAGTAGAGAAAAGAGCGATAGAAGAAGAGAAAAGACAACCTTGATCTAAAAAGAAGATAAAGAAAACTAGAACAAATGAGCTAAGAAAACGAAGAAAGAAAAGGCGGTTTGTGCTTTCAGGCACAAGAGTACCAGACTCTCATGAGACGTAACCTGAGCTCATTGCCTCAGTGTATCTTTTGGGCTTTGTTGTGTTTGTGTCTTTTATTATGGAGCTCTTGTCTGGGGTAGTCACTGTTATAATTTCACACTCAGGGTTGTGCTGTTATGAAAATCAGGACATCTATTCTTTGGCATCTTGTCTGGCCGACATCCAGTCTCTTGTGTTACACTGCTGAACCACTATTTGGCTTGCTTGACCGAGCATAAATATGAACCTGTGATTCCTTTATTTCAGGTAGAAAATAAGCTACAATATACTGAAGACAGATGAACAGGTTAGTACTATATTCTTTTATTAAATCCTCAGTACTGAATGATCCGTTAGTGTTTCACAGTCAGGATGGACATAAATGAACAATGTACCACCTGTTCCCTCTGAAATGGAGTTGGTAAGAAAACTGATATCAGAACATTCTAAGAGCTTCTGACAATGTTCTGACATTATAATACATGAGCTAAAGTACCACTTTAGCAGGAATTGAGCAGTTATTAAATATGGATGAAATGTTGTCTTTTATATCAAACATACTTGATAATGAGGTCACAACTGTGATTTAGCTGCATTGGTCTATTGACTGTGAAGCCTTTGATTTCATGTCTTCATTTAATTTGTGTTTATTTTTATTTATTTTGTGCTAGCATGCATCACCATCAGAGGGAGAACACATCACGAGCACCCTTGTCATCAGCAGCAGGATGACAGGAGACTTCAAGACAAATTCATTTAATATCTGATTCTCACTCGGACACTGCTACGTTTTGTTTTATGATGTATTATTGTGAACAACTGCCAAGTGATTATTAGCAAGTTTTAGTTGAGATGATGGCTCAGCAGTTATTGAAGCATATCACCTTTGTAAAAACCTGCAACTTCTTATTTAGACTTCTGTAGCACCCAGAATGTTCAGGCAGCATTCACTCACTTGTAAAATGTAGCATTTTATACATTTGGTAGTCTTTTCATTGTAAAGCAATGATTTCAGTATTTAGCTAAAACATTAGTTTATATGACACATGACTGACCGTCTGTTTTTTTTTTTCTAACAAATAAACTTTCTTTAGATGGAACATGCAGCGGTCTATTGTGTCTCATTCATATGCAGGAAAATTGGTCTAGACCAGGGTTTGAATTTAGTAATTGATACAACTTAGCTGATGTTTGGCTTCTAAGCTTAATTTAGTGAGACCTCTGAGCACAACACAGAGCAGGAGCTGCTTGTTTTCTCTTCCCTCTATACTATAGACTTGTAAATTGAAGCTAATTTAGTCATTAGCCATGTAAAGGCTCTGATTATAAAGTGTTTACTAACTCAGTTAAGCTAATGTATTACCTTACTTCATGTAGTGTGACATTGATAGTGACAATGTGATGTGACCCTTAATGTGACTAAACATATTAAGGGAAAAAGTGTGTGAAACCCCCCTTCCGCCCCCCCCAGCCACAACCACGTTCCTGTCTTGTGTTCACGTGCTGTTTTGTTTACGTTCTGTTGTCCCCTGTCGTCATTGGCTACACCTGTCTTGCCTTATAGCACAGCCCTGGCCCCTCATCCCTGCTCTGATTATGTTTGGTATATTGGTTCCTTTGTGTCTCCCAGCCCTCGTCCATCATTGTTTGTCGCTCTTTGTCAACCTCGTTTAGTCACCATAGTTCTGTAATGTCTACATAGTTTTGTTTTGCATACAAGCCAAGTTTGATTCATAACCAAGTTTTCGTTTTGTTAATAAAAGTTTTATGTTATGGAACCTTGCTGCATCCGCCTCTTCCCAACCCTCACTGACAAAGAGAAGGCACAGCTAACTCAAGCAGCTCTCACATGTAACAAATTGTCAATTTTACTGCTGCTCGGACTGATTCTTCCTTTTAGATTTTAGCTTCTGTTGGTTCCTAGTGGTTTTGTAATGACGTTTAATGGGTTGGTCTTAATCAGATTCTAAGATGAATGAATTAATTAATTCTAATCAGTGACCTGGATAAACATCATATGGTAGTTGAAATATTCCTAGGGCGCATGATATTCACTATAGAGGACATGTTTTAAATTTTACTGTTTAAAGAAAATGGCAAAAAATCAATATATCATTCTTTTGCTCCTTAGGTGGTATTTTTTCTTTACAAAATTAATGTACACCCAACAGTTACTTTTTGTATGAAGTTAACAGAACTTGTTGAGGTGCACACAACTCCATTTTTGTTTACTGTGTGTTTGTTGCACTTTTAATCACTGGCCACCAAGTATAGTGGCACAATGTTTTTATAGTAATGTCTACTAAATTGACACACAACCAACCCATGTATGTAGACGATAATGGCTGTCCACTATAGTGACCACTGTGCAAGAACCATTTGGTTTTAATTCTAATGATTTTTTGTCTTGGAAAGTTTTGTTAGTAGATATTAATCTTAATGTAAATGTTGTCTCGTGGTCTTTGCTAATAAAGCACTGATTAAAAAGCTATAAACAGACTATTTCTCGTTCAGGGGCATTTCTGATACTCATATAGCTCAGCTGGTCGTATGTGCCTTCTGAGTCTGGATTGGCTGATCACGTTCTGCTCCTGAGCTGTCATTGGCTGATGGTGTCCCTCTTCCTCGCTGGGATTGGCTCTTCAATTTCGCTCTTCCCTGATTAGCTTTGGCAGTATCTGTTGAGCTGTTACACAGCGCCCTCTAGTGGAACTCTTAAGAACTACTGATAGTTGAATGAAATGAGGCCCGAAGTGATTTTCATTCATTTGATTCACGAGGCAAAGAAATAAATCAGACTTAAATTATGGCAAAAAAACAACAACAACAGAAGAGCTACTGCAGCTGCAGCCATAAACACAACTCCTCCTCAGGTTATTGTACAAATATACTTCAGATATTTATCTCACTTCCAATGTTTTAAAGGAGAAATACGTTTATTGTTGTTCTTATTACTTAACAGCTCATCACTAACAACACCATTCAAATAAGTGTAAAACAATTCACAGGCCAATACCAGCCTTTAATATATGTGGTTCATTATTAACTCATTTTTAGATATTAACTCATAATTTTTAGATATTACCTCATTTTCACATATTAACTCTACTTTCAGATAACGTAATTTTGAGATATTAAATCATTATTTTGAGATATTAACAAATTTTGAGATATTAACTCATTATTTTCAGATTTTAACTCACTGTTTTGATATTAACTGATCATTTGATATAACTCATCATTTTTGAGAAACAATTGACACAATATTACATCAGAATAATAAGATCTTGTCTCAAAACTGATCTTCATTAATTCACTAAATCATGAAAAACTCATTTTCAGTGATTTTGAAGGAGCTTCTTTAGCTTTCATCAGCTTTGCATTCTTTGTTCTCAATTAAAGCCTCGATTGAATGCTTACTTCAAAATCACTTATGTTTACAAATAAATCCTCATGAATCATTTTAAATGAGCTGAAGCAGGCGGGGCTCCTCAGTGCTGTTCAGCTTTAGGCCGCTAGAGGGCGCGTTAGTATCGCTGCACTTATAGACGCATGAGCTGAGTATAAAGCACAGACTGTACATGACTCAGACCAGAGAGAGGCTCTGAGGAGAAGCTCATCCCAAATACAGCACTGCAGAGATGGCTACTTCAGAAGGTGAGCACATCTGTGTTAAGTGTTTTATCTGTAATTTAATCACTTTTTTAATGCAAAAACTGTGTCTGTTGTACAGTTACTCATCTACAACTGTTTACACAATGAGCTTAACTGAGCTTAGTCATGTTCATGCAGATGCCTGCTCTCCCTTCTCCAGTTCAGTGTGATGTTACAGTCATCTCACACACTGCTTTTACTATTTAAGTGCATTGTCTTTATGGATGAACATGTGCTGTATCAGTCACTATGCCTCACATTGTACCACAGCTCATTTTTTAAAGGTAAAGTTTGAGCTACAGCCAAGCTCAGTCCAATGCAGAGTTCAGGGAGAAACAGCTGTGGACATAAAAACATGATTTTAGGCTGTTGGTCTAGTGCTGGAATTGTACTCATCTTTCAGAAATGACCTGTTTAATTGGGCTCTAGAAGATTTCCAGCAATGAACCCATTGACACTGTGCTACCCACACCTATCAGTGGAGGCTTCACATGCAGAAATGTCCTTCCTTCCTTTTGTGTGAAGCCACTGCAGAGTGCACTGCATCCTTTTTCGCTGAGCTCGCAACTCCCCCTGGACTCTGCAGCTCATCGATCTGCCAACCTGCTGAAAAAAAATGTACATTCAGGACAATTCCACAGATTTGAGTTACACTTTATTACTACAGTGTGATTACTTCATAGAACTGTCCACCTCCTCCCCCTACACCTCCAAATTACACAACCACTCACAGTTTTAACAATGCTAAATGGGGCTGGGTATTGGCAAGAACCTGGCAATGATCTAGTGTTACGATTCAATATATTGTGATCAAATCTGAGGAAAACTGGCAGAGGATTAAAAAACCCCACCATAATCCTGTTTACTTTTTATACAGTCTGAACAGCGGCATCTGCATTTATTACAGTAACTGTAATCCTGCTCCAGGACATTTACTTTCCTGCAGACAGATCAACAACCACCTCATCCATCTAATCACTGCCTTCAGAAGTTCTTGATTAGCTGAATGAGGTGTGAGAGATTTCAGAAAGATGGGTGCCCAGGGGAGGGTTGGTGACCACTGGTCTAATATCTGAAGATAGTTTACAACACAGTCAGAGGTCTTATGCAAAATCAACCACCAGTTTTTACATATAAACTATTCATTAAAATCTGTACAATGTTTTTGAAAATTGATACAGTAACACAAAACGTAATATTGTAAATCAAATTAATCCACCCCAAACACTCCAAAATATTAACAAAAAATACAAGACTAATGAATGGATAAACTAACATTTAACATCACATTTACAAGTTTAAAGTCTGAGTGTGCTTGTGTGGACCAGCCAACAGCCTTTATTTTGTACACCTGTGCTCAGGGTTTCTGGCTGCTATTTTTCACACCCATTTTTAGGCAGTAGCGCTGCGCATCGTTGCTTTAGTGTGATGTGTTTTAGCTTTGAGTGTTATCAACGAGAAACAATGCCAGAGATAAAATGTGAAACAAATCTAGAAAAATGAGAAACAAAACCAGAGAAAGTGTGAAACAAAGCCAGAGAAATGAGAAACAAAGTCAGAGAAACAGCATGAAACAAAGCCAGAGAAAGTGTGAAACAAAGCCAGAGAAATGAGAAACAAAGTCAGAGAAACGAGAAACAAAGCCAGAGAAACAATGAGAAACAAAGCCAGAGAAACAATGAGAAACAAAGCCAGAGAAACAATGCCAGAGATACAATGTGAAATAAATCTAGAGAAATGAGAAACTAAGCCAGAGAAACGAGAAACAAAGCCAGAGAAACAGTGTGAAACAAAGCCAGAGAAATGAGAAAAAGTCAGAGAAACAGCATGAAACAAAGCCAGAGAAATGAGAAAAAGTCAGAGAAACAGCATGAAACAAAGCCAGAGAAATGAGAAAAAGTCAGAGAAACAGTATGAAACAAAGCCAGAGAAATGAGAAAAAGTCAGAGAAACAGCATGAAACAAAGCCAGAGAAATGAGAAACAAAACCAGAGAAATGAGAAACAAAACCAGAGAAATGAGAAACAAAACCAGAGAAATGAGAAACAAAGCCAGAGAAAGTGTGAAACAAAGCCAGAGAAAGTGTGAAACAAAGCCAGAGAAATGAGAAACAAAGCCAGAGAAACAGCGTGAAACAAAGCCAGAGAAACAATGCCAGAGATACAATGTGAAATAAATCTAGAGAAATGAGAAACTAGGCCAGAGAAACGAGAAAAAAAGCCAGAGAAACAGCGAGAAACGAAGCCAGAGAAACAAGAAAAACAAAGTCAGAGAAACAAGAAAAACAAAGCCAGAGAAACGAGAAAAACAAAGTCAGAGAAAAAACTACAAACAATGCCAGAGAAACAATGAGAAACAAAGTTAGAGAAAAAACTACAAACAATGCCAGAGAAACAGCGAGAAACAAAGCCAGAGAAACAGCGAGAAACAAAGCCAGAGAAACGAGAAACAATGCCAGA
>BRDA01005609.1:3238-14994 GCA_036984385.1 Crenuchus spilurus | reverse complement strand
TCCTGCAGCACCATTTAAGGTGGAATGGGGGAAAAACACTGCGCACACGAATATGAAGCTAAGTTTCATGTTTTCTTTTCTTTGACGATTGAAGTCTTTTCTCTTCCTGACGAGCATAAGAATGTTCTGCCACCGCCATACTCCTCCGTGTTTTTCTTCTTATTGAGGTATACGTTTATTTCTTCTTCTCCTGTTTTATGTCAGCCAACGGTAAAACAAAGCTACAGCGCCATCGAGTTTGAGTGGCCAATTCGTCATTACAACACAAACAGTTTTTGTAGCCTCGTTTGTCCTTTTTGAACTACTGTAGAAACATGGCGATGCAACATGGCGGCCTCAGTCGGTGTTCGACCCGCGACCAATGTAAACAGCTTATTCTAAGGTAAAATAATCAAACGACTTCTTAGTTTATAATGATTAGATGTGTTTTTAATCATTTTATTAGTGATTATATTAAATTCTGCTAAAAAGATAACCCAAAATATTACATACTGTGCCTTTAATATTCATGACATGTAAAGTGGGATGTTTCAGCTCTTTTTCTGTTTTAATGTTGATCCTAACTGACTTAAGCTAAAAGCTGTTTATACTTATAAAATGTAGAAATCCACTATCTCAAATTATTAGAATTTTTTATGTAATTTTGCCATTTTTCCCGTCCTGATATAGTTTTGCTCTCGGTCCCCAGCTGGCGACGGCAAACAGCATTACCGGGATTCTAACTCGCGATCCTCTGATCATAGTGTCTGCGTCTTAACCCGCTGAGCCACTAATTAGAACATTTTTATTAAAATAACTTTAAATGTAATGAATATAAAATATCAGACAGTTTACTTTATTTCACCATATTCTCATTGTTGGCGATGCACTAGTACTGGTGATCAGGTTTACAAACAGGACTGTGTTTTGACACAAGCAGCACAATATTAAAATTTTCTGCTGTTTTATTTCACTTTTAGTTTGATATGTTAGCTTTGAGAAGGACCATCTTTTATTTATTGATATTTAGTGCAATATAAGTTTTTAGCTGCTGACAGAACCCTTTTGGTCTTTTCCTCTGGCCGGTTTGACTCTTCAGGACGAAGGAGAACCTCATAAAAGATAGAAGTATTTATATCATGCAGTTATAGGACATAGAAGTGAATTTCTAGCACTTTGCTACATATCAGCTTAAGATCTTGATGTTCTGATTATGTTTAAAGTGGTTTCTGGTCATGTTCACACCTGGAATTAACATGCGTCTCAGGTCAGATCAGCCTCCTTTGAGCACTTCTCTGCTTTTCCTCACCTCTCTGACACTTCTCTTCCATACCGTGCACCTCTTCTCTCTTCTGTTTTTCCTCGGCTCTCCTCTCCTTTCTCTTCACTCACCTCCTCTCTCAGACACTTCTCTTCCATACCGTGCACCTCTTCTCTCTCCTGTTTTTCCTCGGCTCTCCTCTCCTTTCTCTTCACTCGCCTCCTCTCTCTGACACTTCTCTTCCATATCGTGCACCTCTTCTCTCTCCTGTTTTTCCTCGGCTCTCCTCTCCTTTCTCTTCACTCACCGCCTCTCTGACACTTCTCTTCATAATGTGAACCCCTCGTCTTTCTCTACATTAGCATATGGAGCAATTTCAAAACAGATACTTCGCTGTAGTTTAGGATGCATCAAGATGCCACAAATGTTGTGTTGACTGTTCCACGTTCACACCGGTACTTGGTGATGATCAGATCCTGCAGGATGCTGGTTGATGCCAAGTGTGAACAGAGCCTCAGGCCAAGTAGTGAAAGTGAAGTACATCTGACACTGAAATGATGACCTGATTTTTTTGTTTGTTTACTAAAGATGACAAATGTAGTTTTGTAACTGTTAACGCAGGTTGTATTATGTTGTTTTTATTGAATTAGCTGCCTGTTTAAACACGAGCCCTCCAGTATTATACAAGAGCCTCACTGAACCAAATCTTCTCAAGTGACTTTCAGTTCTGAGGTCACGTGTAATCATTTGTTTTTGGATTCCAAAATAAATCCTCCAGAATAGATAAGGGGAGTATATGCCTAGCATAAGCTCCGCCCCCTCTTTGCCCGCTTTACACTAATAGGCTCCTAATTCAGATGCTTAGTTTTGTGGTCGTCTACTGATGAGAGTCTCCCGATGTTTTGACACCAAACTTTTGTACCCTCATTGGCTCACCAGACGACCGGGCAGGCTTGTGTAACACAGTAGCTTTACTACAGTGTTGTGAAGCTGCTTTCTAACGTGTGTGAGTGTACTATGCAAGCAAAACAAGTATGAAACAGTGAGACTGAGGCCTCGTCCACATGTATATGGACCTCCAGTCCAACAGGGGGCGATAATACCTATAAGAGCTTCTGAGCATGCAGAGATCATTCAGTGCTGAGGTTTCCTAACAGCTCAGCAAAGGTGACTTTGTTGTGATAGTCGATGCCGCTGACTCTGAAACGCCAGTACATTCTTAAAATCAACCAGAACAAACTCCGTCCTGATGCGTCTTCTACTCAGTGTCGCGGTTTGATTCGTGACCAGAACTACGTCTTGATAATCGTACAGATACATGTTGACGGGTTCTGACAGACGGGTTCTTAGAGCTACAGGATAAGAAAAGTAGATAAAGTCTGTTCTCCCCGTGCTCAGAGAAAGTTTACTTTGTTTACTCCTCTTTAACTTGATTCTGATCTGGTGGCTCATGACCAGCAGGGTGCAGCACTGCACAGTTCAGTATTTTACCAACACACACACCTTTAACCTCTACTGTTATTATTAGGGTTATTATTACTGTAGAATTGTTGTTTTGCTGTAATTTACATGTAATTAATGTAACAATGTAAAATAATAATAATAATATTAATAATATTATTAATATGAATAATAATATGAATAATAATAATAATATGAATAATAATAATAATAATATGAATAATAATAATAAAAAGACACCGCAGATGTGTGTGTATGTAGGAATGTATGATTAGCTGTGTTTGAACATGTAAGATGAATGAGTTTAATATGACTTTGTCTAATCGGGTCGACTATTTCCTGTTTATTTTGCATTATGTTGCCCAGTGTGTGTATCAGGTTTATGTCACATTGTGGGGACCAGAACCTGTTTACACACTCATGTTGTGGAGCCCTTTTGTCTTTATGGGAACCACACACTAGTCCACACTGTACATCAGTTTAAAGGTGCAGACATGTCTTAAGGTTAGGGTTAATGTTGATTTAGGGCAGAGTTAAGCGTAAGATTATGGTTAGGTCATCTTCAGGAAATGAATTGTAGCTTTTTACACGACACAAAAATAACTTCAGGTCAAATTGAAATAATAAAACATCTCACAAACACGTGTGGTAAAGAATAAAAGTTTGGGACAGACTAATTTAGTAATAGTCCACAGTAACATACTTTATTTAGCACCATCACCGTCGTTTAGGGGTGACTGTGGAGGACACTAAGCTGTGCAGGGCTCCACCCTGCTGAGGAGTTTGAGTGCAGATGAGTTGTGTATATAATCTGTGTGTATGTGCTGTATGTGCTCGTGTTACGTGAGAGTGTTCAGCTTGTACAGTCAACTGTCCATAAGTGCAAACTGTTGAGCTGCATGCACAATTAAAGTAACTCTTTTAACGCAAACAGGAGTGAAGTCGGCCTTCTTTCATCTCTTATGCAAACGTTAGTGCAGCCCTGGTTAAAGCACAAATCATTTAAGTGTAAACACGTCCTTTACAAACATGAGAACAGAGTTTTCTTCACTATTTCCTCATTTGATTTACAATATGAACAGCAGCAGCGGTGGCCAATAGAGGGCGCTAGTTTGCCCTTAGTTGTATTTTTTTTATTTTTGTTTTTTAAAAAAACATCTAAATAATCAACAGCTATGTGTTTTAAGTCTGTATGTGCTAAACATGCACAAGAACATGTAATATATCAAATATATTGGGGGAAATAAGCGTCCTGCCATCTCTTTTCTGAGGTGACAGAAATATCAAACAGTCCGAGAAGCAGCAGCCAATCACTGAGCTGCTGACAAGATACGCGCATAGCAACAGAAATATAGCCAATCAGCATCTTCAAATCTGCAGCCAATGGCTGACCTTTTGACACAAGATACACACATAGCAACAGAAATTTAGCCAATCAGCATCCTCAAATCTGTTGCCTTCATTTATGCCCCCCAGCAGATGGTACAGACCACATAAAGTGATAAAGCGGATAATCACTGGTCACTGTGCTTGCACACAGAGGAACTGAGATGCATCCATTTGCAGAACCGCTCTGCCATCAGACAACCTGATAGTGCCATCTCTACCAATCGGTAGAGGTATGTTAGGCTAAAAAAATATCCACTGGAGGTCAGAAATGCAACGTTTTCTTGTCTGAATGCAAACCAGCAGCTTCACAATCAGAAGGAATAAACCGCTGAAAAGCCTTTAGTGCTGCTGCATCACCACACAGACGTGCTTTAAAAAGTACTTTATGTTCTGATTTACGTTACATTTCCTCCGTCTTTGTCAGGACGTTAAAGGGTTAAAACGTTAGGACAGCTTAAAGCTGGAGTTTCACGCCGGACGACAAAAACCTCGGAGACGTTTGAGTTTTTGCAATTACAAAACGTTTATTATCAAATTAGAAACATTTACTGATGTTTATGTACAGACTAGCGAACGTATGGACCTGCTAAAATGCATGGAAGAGTGTGAAAGGTGTGTGTGTGTGTTCAGGCCTCAACTGTTCCCTCCTTCACTATGGCCATCGCCAGGTTACGGGCAAGAGCCAGTCGCAGCAGTTCAAGCTTTGTGGACTCAATGTCTTCATCCTGCAACACACACACACACACACACACACAGAGTGTAAAGCCTAAAGATGATTATTAATTTATTCTTAATTATTATTAACTCATCCGTGCAGTGAAACACACACACACCACTGCACACACTACGCTGTGAGAACATGTGCCCGAAGCGGCGGGCAGCCCTATCCATGGCACCAGGGAGCAGATGGAGGTTAGGTGCCTTGCTCAAGGGCACTTCAGTCATGACCTGCCTGCGAATCGAACCCAACCACCAGGCCACGGCTGCCCTCAGGGGGCAGTTGAAGGTAAAAGGTATGAGGTCTGTATGCTTTTGTGTACACAACTGCTTTTATCCTTAAACAGTCAGCTTTGTTACTGCGTCTTTAAACGTGTTTATCCTTTAATATCGTAGTGTTACCTGTGCTGGACGTTCTGGTTTGGTCTCGCTGGTGTCTGAGGTCAACTCCTCCAGGCAGAACATGAGCTCATGAGTCTGATCCACTGAGAAAATGACCTAGAACACACACGTCATTATTAAAATTACATTTTCAAAGTTCAAATAAAAGTTTAATAATAATAATAATAATAATAATAATAAATAATAATAAGTAAATAAATAATAAAAATAATTAATAATAAAAATAATAATAATTAATAATAATAAATAATTAATAATAAAAATAATAATAGTAATAATAATAAAATACTAAATGATAAAAGTAACAAGATGTGATCACATTAGTACATAAGTGATATTAAAAGTTTTAATTAAAATGCAGCGCCATAAAATGAAAATAAGGTCAAATAAAATGATCTGATGGCTGATTTAAGTAACGTGAGGATGTGATTAGTGATCAACGTGATTAAAATCAGAGAAAAAACAGTCTGTAATGTCTCAACATGAGCTTTAGAAATGCTAACATGCCTCAAAACGCTGCTGTAAGACTTTTAAAAAGCTCCAGCACATGGTGGCAGATGAGCTGATTTTAAAATCACTTCATTTGCTCGTCATTAAACTCAGTTAAATATCTTAACTAATACCTACAGAGCGCTGGCCAGACCCCCAAATATAACACTGACCTACTGCAGCTCCAAGGTCAAATGACCACTGACACGTCCTCAGACTCGCGGTGATGGAGCTTAAGCTGGGGGACGTCCTGCCTCCTAATTTAAGGATTACTGACCTCTTTAAAAAGCACCCAAACGGTTAAAATGGTTTACTTTTTGTAAGTGTGGTACAAATACACTTGACTTACTTATAATAAATAAAATGTCTTGTACGGTTTCTTGTCTAAACTTAGTCTCGTGGATCAGTCCAGGTCTTATCATCAGCAGTACAAAAGCTGAGCTAACTGAAGCTCGGCACTGTCGCTCGTCATTGTTCCCTAAACGTGACTGACAGTCAGGAGGCGGAGAACCACAGAGCTCCGTCAGAGGAAACAGAGCAGATAACAGAACCACAGTCTGCAGGTAAGAAGCACTTTCGGCCCTGAAGGAGGAACCCAGCCTCGTCTGTACCTCTTTCTGCTCCAGCAGGGGCAGCGCATCAGTCAGCAGGGTCATCCAGAAGCTGCGAGGGGCGATCTTGGCGGTCATTAGAGAGAGGAGGAGCTTGGCGGCTTCTGTAAACCTCTTCTCACCGTAGAGCCTGTGGAACTCCCGATACTTCCCTACAACACATACAGTCATGCCAGAATATTATGACCACCTTGCTGGCATCTGTGACCGGTCGAGCACCACGTTTATGATGCTGGGAGACACTCAAAGTACCAGAAGTCCAGCATCACTACAGCAGCTCTAGAACATCACACACAGTTAGTGGTGTCTGAGATACTGCCTCCACCATGTTTCACAGCTACACTACTATCATGTACATCAGTCACTGTTCATGATGATGCTATAAATGACTGGTGTGCTCACTTATTTATACATGCACAAACCCTGTCCAGACCATAATACTCTGATCTGACTGCATTTAATATAACAATAAGAATGACGCAAAAACAGGTAAAACAGCATCCTCTCAGTTCACTGTAACAGTCAACATCATGCAGTCATTACATAACATTTTACTATTATAATTTACCACAATTATTAACCCTCTGGAGTCAGCGGAGTAAACCCAAATTCTGCAAAAACACTTGTATAACTGCGAGATTTTATCTTAGAAACAAAACTAAACATACCCCAGAAACCTTAAAGTGTCTACTTTTCACACATATATAGGGTGAATCAAAATATATTTTAGATTCTTTTGAGAGGAGCTTAAATAAGCAGACACACATTTCTCAGCACGAGTCAGAGCGCAGCGCATTTTTTGTGTCATTTGCCATTTATATGGTGACGACATGGAACAAAGATGTCTCACACCTCACCTCTCACCTGTCCCAAAATATTCAATCTAGGACCCATATTAAACGTAGTAAAATGGAGTGTCGCCTCACATTAGTTAAGCTTTAGAAATAAAAGCACACACAATGTCTAAAAACTGTAATGAGCAGTGTGTAGCCAACACCTCTGTTTATTCAGTTCTGAGCTCAAAAGTCTTGGCTAGAAGTGTTTTTCACAATATATCAGCACATCTGAAAACAGGTTTTTGTAAAGTCTAAGTTTAGAGCAGATTTAATCAGAATATAGATTTATGACTCTTACTGTTCTGACTGTTGTTGCTGAGTTTGTGCTGAACAGAAGCCTGTGTAACACTTTGTATAAATAATGTTAGATGTGTGTAATAAAAAGTGGAGGCGTGTCAGACTCCAGAGGTTTAATCTGACTCTGGTTAACAGACATCACAACCACATTAGATCAGTCTCTCTTACAGAGCTACAGCGTCTAGAACTGTACACTTAGTACCTAAGAACGTGAGCCTGTCACTCATCAGCATGGCTGGTCCCAGGTTATCGATCAGGTCCAGGTCAGAGAAGGAGCCTCTCGTACAGTAATCCTGCAAAAACCTGCACAAAACCAAACAACTTACAGAATATAACAGCACGGCTGCTGTCAGTCTGCAGCTAAGTCTGTTCAGCCAAACAGGTTTACACTAATAAATAATAAACAAGACACCTCAACAGTCACCGACATCAGCACTGTAAACAAACATCAACAAAACAGAGCAGCGCTGACCTCTCAGAGATGAGCGTGGCGAAGGCGGCATCTTTAGCCCTGATACTCCAGGACAGCGCAGAACCCAGTCTGTTATTACTGAGAGCTCGCTTAGCCATGATCTTACAGATACTGCGCACTGCAACACACACACACACTTTATGATACCATGAAATCAGTACGTTCATAAAAGTGAGAGTGGTTCTGTTACACACACGACTTCTACAGTTTTGCTACGTTATACACAACAAACACACTTCATAAACATAAATCTGTCATATCAGAACATTATGACCCCTCCTGGTTTGGCCCATCACAGATGCCACGACAGGGTTTAGCAGACGTGATGCGACTGATGTCCATCATAAACGTGTGAAGCATGTCAGAGACCACTAACTGTGAGATGTTCTAGAGCATTCTCTACTGGTGGGCACACGTTCTGGGCCAGAATTGAAAACAGACACAGAGAGGCAGACGACAGACGAGCGCGCAGCATTCTTGTTGCCATGGTAATCACCATTTGCCGGTTATCAGTGTTGCCAAGTCCGCTTATTATAAGCGACGCTGGGCTTGTTTTTTTCTAAAGTCGCTTGCAGATCTGGTGAGAGGCAGGTTATGGTTTTTTGAGCTTGTTTTTCAGCGTGAAGTTGCTTATTTGGGCTTGACTTTCTTTCTGAGTAAAACTCTTTGATTATCTCCCAGCTCCCCATAATAAAGGAAAACATGAGAAGCACAAAAAATCTGCACACTGAGGTTAACAAACATGGGTTTCAGTGCCCCAAAACACAATGACACAAAACAAAAATGAGCTAAAAATAGTCACCTACATAGCCTGACAATGTTTCTATTCTAGCATAATTTTGGTGTTGTTTATGTATGATGTCATAATAAATATTTACCTTTATACTGTTTATACGGCCTCTGTTTTACTGAATGTGGTGGGTTGTCAGTTGGGCTTATTTTGGACTTGTAATAGAGCTGGACTTGTTTTTGTTGTGAGATCTGGCAACACTGTTCTTCTGTTTAAATTTGTGATGACGTTCGGAGGCAAAGAATTGGGTGATAATTTTATGCAACATGCTTTTAACAGTTTATAAATATTTAATAATAATAATAATAATAATAATATGTAATAATGTATTAATATTTTATTAATGATAAATATAAATATTATTTTATTAATAACACGTAAGTTATTATTAGTATATTATAATCGTATAATTTGTAAATAATGTATTAATATTTGATAATAATATTAATTTAATTTATGTTCCAGCACCCCCTCAAACCCCCCAAATCAAGCCAGTCGTGTCCCCCTGAAGTCAAGGCCAAGGGTGGTTAACAGGTGGTCATAACAGTCTGATATTCATTTATTTACACTTCAATCAAACGTACAATAACAGTCTAATAATGTTCCTAACACATCAGACATGACCGAGTGTGTCACCTTGCTCGTTCATCTGTCTCTGCTCGCAGATCCTCAGCACTTTCAGGGCTTTACGCTCCGTCTCCAGCGGCACCCGCTCGATCTGCAGCTCCAGATACACACGGCCGAACTCCGGACAGTGGTCGAAGTAGTCCACAGCCAGCTGCCACAAACTGACACAAACACAGTCTGGAGTTCAAATTCACCTCATTAACACGGCTAACAGTCAATAGTCACCTAAACGAGCCCCATTACATCATCCAGCTGCTAATTAAGGTCTCACACTACAGCATGTGCTTTAGGACACAGTAAGACTTTTAACATGAATACAAGAAATACTCTCTTCTGGTTGCCAGGTGTATATTAATCCCTCTGAAAACCACAAAGCTTGTGGTTAGTGAACTGGTCTTATGACCAGAATGTCACCAGTTCAATGCCCTGAAGCGAGAGGACTTGACTGAAGGCACCTAACACTCAGCTGCTCCTCGGGCACCATGGACAGAGGCTGCCCACCGCTCCAGGTAAGTGTGCCCACTTCTGCTTCTTGAGCATTCTTTGCCTCCACCTCGGCCCATTATCCCTTACACAACACCACGTCAGACTGCAGCACACGGGCTCATTTAGGAGACTACTGGGCTGTAGTGTTTATTAGCATCGTTAGAGTCCAGAGGCAAGAGAGTCAGACAGTAAAGTACTCTGGTCACACCTGTGATGAGAGAAGAGTCCAGAGGCGTACTCCAGCACCAGAAACTCCCTCAGGTTAGAGCCAAAACTACACACACACACACACACACACACACACACACACACACACACACACACACACACACACACACAAATTCAGACTTTTACTGGATACTTTTATTATTTACTATATTAAGAAAGAAAGAAAAATGGAAAGGAAGGAAGGACAGAAAAGAAAGAATGAATAAAGAAGTAAGGGAGGGAAAGGAAGGAAAGAAAGAGAGCAATGACGGAAAGGAAGGAAGGATGGGAAAGAAAAAGAAAAGGATGAGGACATAAATAAAAAGCATTTTAAACATGTAAACTGTAATCCTGTTTAGCTCAGATTTACTTACTGAAGGTTGTGAGACTGCAGAAGCTTGCAGTGGTCCAGCAGGTCTGTCAGGTGAGCCACGAACCACCAGTTGTTGAGGGCAATGCTGGAGATCAGATGTTCATGTTATCAGTATTAGAGTCTGAGAGACTTGCTAAAGCTTGTTAAACACTTGCTCACCTGCAGTCTTTGATGACCTGGTGGAGGTCAAACTCAAATGCAGCCAGTAGAATGCTGTCCAGAGGCTCCGGGGCACTCCGCGAGTCCAGAAACATGTCCATACTGGACTAAAGCAGAAATAAACAGTCTAAAAATGCACCAAACAATCAACCAGTGACCGGAACTGAAGGGTTTTCAGCTTGACCGATCAGTCTTTTCCCCAAATTTCACCAACAGTCCCCTCTACGAGCATGAAGACTAGAACAGGCCTCTGATACATCAGCTAACAGACGCCCGAGTCGGCTCCGACGCATCAGCTAACAGACGCCCGAGTCGGCTCCGACGCATCAGCTAACAGACGCCCGAGTCGGCTCCGACGCATCAGCTAACAAGACGCCCGAGTCGGCTCCGACGCATCAGCTAACAAGACGCCCGAGTCGGCTCCGACGCATCAGCTAACAGACGCCCGAGTCGGCTCCGACGCATCAGCTAACAAGACACCCGAGTCAGCTCCGACGCATCAGCTAACAAGACGCCCGAGTCGGCTCTGACACATCAGCTAACAAGACGCCCGAGTCGGCTCTGACACATCAGCTAATAATTATTTATGGTGTTATATTGTTATATTTTCTGCTTCTCTGCAGGACACATAACAGTAGTATATTTTGTTATTTAAAAAAATTGTTAATTAGACATTTTTACCTCTTGTGGGCAGGGGAATCAAAATGCAAATTTACTAAGTTTAGTTCCAGTGAAATCTTTAACTCTGTACTTGAGTTATTTCCATTCTGTGTTCCTGTATATTATGTTCTGGCAATAAACATTTTAATATTATAAATAGTAACATTTCATGTATTTAGTCTGATGTTTATAGAAAGATGTTTAAAAGTCTGACAGTGTTAGAAAATGTAATACTGTGATAATTATCGAGATTGATCAATATAGAAAAATGTATTGTGATAAAATTTTAGGCCATATCGCCCAGCTCTACACATGCAGTGTGCAAAGCCTGCCAACCAAATGATATAATACAGAAAATTCATGTCCCACATCGTGATGCATCGCGATATCGGATCGTTATGATAATCGTAATCGAAGCGAATCGTGAGATCAGTGAAGGTTCACACCTCTAGATCGTAGTATGAGCCCTCAGTTCACTCAGCCACTTGTTCATACTCAAAGAACAAACATCCTGCCCTACTGTTGCTGTTCTTAGTTCAG
>BRDA01005608.1:55565-73765 GCA_036984385.1 Crenuchus spilurus | reverse complement strand
AGAGAGACACTGACACTCTGAGAAGCTCTTTTTATACCCAATCATGTTGTCAATTGACCTAATTAGTGTTAATTGGTCTTCCAGCTGTTCGTGATTTCTACATGAATAAAATATATCAGCATCAGCACGTAAACAAAGTGAAAGATGCAGTTGTGTTGATGTCATTTATTTGATTCATGTGAAAATGATGCACACGTGTAAATGATAGACTTTTTTAGTCTTGCAGGTGTTTTAAATGGATTCTTAATTCTGTGGGAAAAGTTGTCAAGCAGAAAATAATTTTAAACACTTGACCAGCAATTGCAGTGAATTCAGACTTTATGATGATTTAAAAATCAATAATGAACAGATGGTCTCCAAATGATGCCATATGTTCTTACTGTATGAAGCTGAAATGTTATTACCAGAAACACATGGTGGCCTGGCATGTGTTTGGCGAGGCTCTACCTAAAGTCATATGTGCACAGTTAAAGAGATGCTGTTGCCTCCAGACGTGCTGCCAGCTCTTCTCCAAGTGCTCACTTTTGATTTCTCACAATTTGAGATTGTGGGTTTCTCTGTGAGGATGTGGACAATCATAACACTCACAACTCATTCACAGATGTCACATATGCAGTATAAACAGTCTTATTTAAAGGTCAGGACACCCAAATTACTTTAGTGTTAGTTCTTTAGTGTTCACGCCCCCCCACAGGGCCACCACAGAGCAGGTATTGTTAGGGTGGTGTATCATTCTCAGCCGTGCTGGTGGTGATGTTGGTGTTTTAGGGTGTTGTGCTGGTAGAGTGTGGATCAGACACAGCAGAGCAGTTTTAAACACTATGTTAGCCCACTGTCCACACACACACACACACACACACAGAGACAGGGTACCTGTATGCCATAGACTCTTTCATCAAACTGATAACCATCATCATCTTCATCATCAAACATTACTGTGGTTACAAGAATTTCATCATAGATAATCCCTCCACAAACACACACTCTCCTCCGCCTCCTGCCCATCTCCCTCAGCACTGTGTGAACAGTCACTGGTTGTGACTCACGCTGCAGGTTTTTTAACTTGCAGTGAAGTGCGACCAGAGGAATTTTGATTTGACTTTTTTTTGTGCATGTAGCGTATCTGAAAGTCCTTCGGGCTTTTGATAAGTGCTTTAAGAAACTCGTGGGAAAGCCTCACCCGCCGAGTACTCTCTTCAACCGGCCGTGAAGTCCTGGCCTCCAACTGCAACACTCATGCAAGAGGAAATAAATATTCCTCCTTCTAGTGGACTACTTCTAATGTACAGTTTCATCCATGATCCTAAATTACACACTGCGTGGTGAACATGCTCAGCTGTCTGTGGAAACAAGCAGAAAGGTTGGCATTGCCTTACGGTCTGTTTGTTTAAAACAATAGCCTAATCAGCCTAGCGTAGAGGAGAGAACCTGATGTGCTCCCATGCAAAACTCACAAATAGGATTTTGAAGATGTGTCTGCATAAATTTTGGAATGACAAAAAGATGATCTGATTGAACATTATTTAAAAATATTTATGAAAATTTGTTTTAAATTCATCTACAAAAGCTAATTCTTATGCTGAAAAAATTTTATATTGAGTGGATGAACTCTATCTATCTATCTATCTATCCATCCATCCATCCATCCATCCATCCACCTACCCATCCATCCACTCATCCATCCATCCATCCATCCATTCACCCGCTCACCTACCTATCCATCCATCCACCTACCTACCCACCCACCCATCCATCCAACTACCTACCTACCCATCCATCCATCCACCTACCCACCCACCCATCCACTCATCCATCCATCCATTCACCCACTCACCTACCTATCCATCCATCCACCTACCCACCCACCCACCCATCCATCCACCTACATACCTACCTACTAGAGATGGACCGATCGGCGTTTTTGAGGCCGATTTCGATTTCCGATCCCTTTTCAGCGCGATCGGCCGATAGCCGATACCCATCGAGGGCGGGGCTATATGCCACGCAAATCTAGGAGCAGTTGTTGGCACAAGCAAGACAAAATATGGTCGAAACTGTTTATTGCCATTAATAACAAACTCATGTGAACATCACATCTATAAAAACATTAGCAGTAAATGACCTAAATCATACAAATACAGCCAATATTGCGGTCATTAAATTTAGATTATTAATAAATTTAAAACGAAAAATACAGTAAATGAAATAAATACAGGCAAAATTTCAGCCATTAAATGGAGATCCTGGGTTATTTTACAACGAAAAAGCTGCAAACATTAAGTGTATAATTATTTTAAAATCAAATTTAAATTAAAGTAAATTAAAAGGTCAGTACTAAAATCATTAAACCTTTAACCTGTAAATTATACAGATAGACAATACTGCAATTCTAATCATTAAACCTGCATTAATGATTATCAAACGAAAAAAATACATTATCAAAGTCAAAGTTCACCTATTAAACATAGACCCTTTTTTTAAAACAAAAGCTGCAACCATTCAATGTAGATCTTGAATTATTATTATTATTATTATTATTATTATTATTATTAACGAAAAACAGTAAGCTAGTTAGCCGTGCTAGCTCTGCTGTTTGCTGATACTCACTGTACTCGTGTCGTATCAGATTAGTAGTATTAAATGTCTTTGTCTTGGACGTCGACTTTACAAATTTTACAAATTGCCTTGGATATGTTTTTTTCACACAAGGTAAAAAACTGCCAGACTGACGACATTCTGTATATCCGCACATGCAGCTGAACACAGTAAGCAGGTTCTTTAGCCACTCGCGACTCCTTCTGTTTTAGTCTGTTTGTCGAAAAAAGGGTATATATTTCCCTCTAGTGGTTCAGCTAGGAATTGCAGGGACATGACAGGATGTGGTTCACGGAGGGCTCCTCTTCCTTGATGAAACGCTAGCTGGAAATACAGAAATCTTGAGATCGGCTAAATTTCAAAAGGTATCGGCCGATCGCATATTTTGATTAAAAATCGGCCGATACCGATACATAGCCGATCGATCGTTCCATCTCTACTATCTACCTATCCATCCATCCATCCACCTACCCAACTCATCCACTCATCCATCCATCCATCCATCCATCCACTCACCCACTCACCTACCTATCCATCCATCCACCTACACACCCACCCACCCATCCACCTACGTACCTACCTACCTACATATCTGTCTGTCTGTCTGTCTGTCTATCTATCTAAGGTATTGTCTTCTAAATACCTGGATGTACTGTAAAAGTATGTTACACCTCTTGTCTGGGATGGTTTGCAAGCCAAACCTTAAATCTGTCAGGCAAATAAATGTTATGATTATCTGCTATAAATTCACTGACTCAATTAAATCTTGCTCCACACTATTTGGAGGTTATACTGTCCATGCACTCACCTTGTCCCACCTAGATTACTGTAAACGACCTTTAAATAATACATCTTTGGCTCACATACAGTTAATGCACAATGCATCTACAAGATTGCTCACAGGCACTAAGAAAAAGGAGCACATGATCCTGGTTCTAACCTCCATCCATTGACTCTATGTTCATTATTAGGGTCCAGTTCAGTTTACTTTTTACTAAATGTAGCTGCACCTCCTGTATCACAGATATATCTGAGCTGCTGACGCCCCATTCCTCTTCCAAGTCTTTGAGGTGTTTGGATCAACTATTCAAGCTACTGAATGTTTCACTGTCTTGGCTGGAGCTCAAGGGGGAATGAATTTGCGGGGCCAAGACTTTGGAACAGCCTTCCACTGGAAATAAATCCAAGCTCTGCCAGAACTACCTCCGGAAAAAACAACAAGATGGTCAGCTTGAAAACATGGAGTGGAGCACAGTCTCAGACTTAAACCCCATCCAGCTGATTTGGGATGAAGTGAAAAGCAAAGCAAACCTACAAGAGCCAACATTTATGTGACGTTCTGCAGCAGATTTGTGAAGAACTGTCTGAAGAACGTTCGATGTCTGTTGTAGAAAGAATGTCACGAGTGTGTTCAGCAGTCCCATTTGTGCATTCAGCATAATTAACCATATGAATCATAGTGAAATTTGGGATTACCTCACAAGCGAAATCATTTCATGAGCAGCTGTAGCCAAACTGAATTGTAATGATGTTGTAATGATGTTGCTCGCTTGCTGACAAGCATTTGTTTACCTTCTCAGCTTCAGCCAGAGATGCTTGACTGCGGGGCGGCCCACTTACAGCACCCGCTCACAATCCAGAAGCCTCTCAGAGCCACTCCGCTGTATGAAGCACCTGGTATCAGCTCTGTCGCTGTGGACAATGTCCACAACCACACTGTAGTGTTCCTGGGGACCAGCAGCGGACGGCTGCGTAAGGTAGGACAAACACATGCCATTAACCCTTCAGCTCTGTCTGAGCATTTACATATCAGGTCTTCATTTGATAACATTAACATGAGTGTATAGCTACTGAATAATGCAGACTGGTTACTGGATAATAAGCTGCAAAATGTATATAACTGGTAATAAGCCAAGAGTTTAAGGGATTCAGCGTATTCTTTGTCAGGGGTTTTCCATGAAGTCTCCCAAGAATATTTCAGCATTAAAAGTAAAATAATAATCCCGGCTCCACAACAATAGCAGTAATTAAAAATGATATATACCTTGTAGTCTATCAGCCACTACATATTTTGAATCTTAGATTAGCCATTTAGCTAATGGCCAATGTAGCTACAGGGGTTAGACAATGAAAGTGAAACAGCTGGTTTTAAACCACAATAATTTATTAGTGGGTGTTGGGCCTCCTTTTGCAGCCAATACAGGGTCAATTTGCCTTGGGAATGACATATACAAGACCTGCACAGTGGTCAGAGGGATTTTAAGCCATTCTTCTTGCAGGATAGTGGTCAGGTCACTACGTGATGCTGGTGGAGGAAACCGTTTCCTGACTCGCTCCTCCAAAACACCCCAAAGTGGCTCAATAATATTTAGACACAAAGACTTGCTGTCTTGGTCACAGATGCGCCAGCAAGACGTGCAGCAACAATTTGTCCTCTTTTGAACTCTGGTATGTCACCATAATGTTGTGTGCATTGTAATATACTATATAACTGTGCTCTTACCTGCTAACTGAACCTTCACACTCTTGCTCTTACTGGTGCAATGTGACATTAATGAAGATTGGCCACCAGACTGGTCCAGTTTAGCCATGAAACCTCCCACACTAACATGACAGTGTTTCACTTTCATTGTCTAACCCCTGTAACAAGTATGGAAGCTTATAGCCATCAGGTATGATCTTGAAAGCTGTATCAGTCACTACACACTTGGTTTGATACTACATGACTGTAAGTAGACATAAAGTGCTAATTATAACTTGGGATAGATCCACTAGAATCCCAACAAGGTTAGCTGTCCTGTCAAGGTCTAGTTTTCTATTAGTTTTCAGCACTAAAGCATATTTAATGCATTTTCCTCCTTTGCTTTAAATGTAGATGTGTAGACTTACATTTGCATTAGTGTCCGTCCTTGCTCGGTGTGTGTCATTACATCCTGTATGGGGGGAAGTTTAGAGAGGTTTAGCGGTCAGTGCACTTCAAACAGAAAAGATGTTTCAATGCAAAATGACATTGTTTGGACAAAATCACTGTGGCTGCTAAACTCAACTGTTAACTGTTAAGGAATTGTTTTTTTGGGGGGGGCAGCCCAAGGTGGTAAGGATCTGGTCTTGTGACCAGAAGGTCGCTGGTTCGATCCCCAGACAGGACATGACTGAAGTGCCCTTGAGCAAGACACCTAACCCCCTAACTGCTGCCCGGGCGCCGGTGGATAAGGGCTGCCCACCGCTTCGGGCACAAATTCTCACAGCCTAGTGTGTTCACTAGTGTGTGTGTGTGTGTGTGTGTGTTTGTTGCGAGACCTCCCTCTGACTCTGATTGGTCTGTGTGTCTGCCTGTATCACTGCACTGAGCCTGTAGTGGTGCTCCTGCATGTACCCAGTTCTGTATATGTTATACACTTACATAGCCTCGGCTGGCAGTGCTTTGATTTCAGGCCGTTCTCTGAACTTTACCTTTAAACATGCTCAGGTCTTGGAGACTGTTTTCTGTTCTTCCACTAAGCAGATTAAAGCTTTGGATAACTGCTGGTGAATGAAATTAGTGGCGTGACACTGTACAGTCCTGAGAACATATGTCCTGGTGGAGCTGACGTAGGCCTGCTTTACGTTAGTCATTATGGATGTGTGTGTATTTAGGGCCTTAAGCTTTTTTTGAGGTCTGCAAAACAAAGTTTTGTCGGCCTGGATTTCTTCTTCCTTGTCTAAAAGAGTTTTTGTTGTGTCTAACAGTCTCATAGGGGACTTTTTAACAGACGCTCAAAGAGTCCCTCTGAGCCAGGCTCAGTT
The DNA here is from genome assembly GCA_036984385.1 of Crenuchus spilurus. Taxonomy (NCBI): domain Eukaryota; kingdom Metazoa; phylum Chordata; class Actinopteri; order Characiformes; family Crenuchidae; genus Crenuchus; species Crenuchus spilurus. Next base: position 67,384 of record BRDA01005608.1, on the reverse strand, counting down.
CAGACATATAGCAAGACAAAAAAACGGACCAGGCGGGCTGCATCTCTGGAAACGTCATGCTTTTTAAAGCATATTAGTGCCAAGAGTGTGTGCAAACATGGTCTGGTAATTACTGACCTTTTGGCCTTTTGATTCAAAGGCTTCTATTTCTGTCGTTCGCCCGTCTCTCACACACACCTTTACATTCCTGCCAAAAGAACATTCAGCAGAACTCCAGTCTTGAAACCATCTGCAGGCGCCCTGCCTTCAGAGAGAGAGAGGGGGGGATATTCCTTAATTAGGCGAAATTCCAGCCTTGTGTCTCATTCCCGTATGGAATCACCTCTTAGTGGGAGCTTCAAAGTCGGAAAAAGCTGCGGAGGGTCGCACAGCGGCACTGGAAAAATTCTATTAAAAGTGGGAGAAGCCTGTGTGAGTGAGGTTATTGTGTTATTGCATTGTTTGGATGAGGCTCATCTGTCTCGAGAGTGAGGGATGGGACCGGTTTGGCTGCAGGGTTCCGTGTTTTGGTCCAAAAAAAGCCTTTTTGTTTCCATGCCAGGATGTGGAGATGTGCGCTGGTAGAGTAATTGCTTGTTTCAATTGCATGTTCTGTGCAGAGCCTGGAGTTAAGGTGTGTGTGTGTGTGTGTGTGTGTGAGAGAGAGAGAGAGAGAGATAACGTTAATGGCAATTAAGCCATGGGCAGTATATACAGATAATGGTCAATAAAATGGATAATTAATGTGTGTGTGTGTGCGTGTGTATTTGTTGGTGTCTCGTGATCGCAGACATCCCAGCCTTCAAAAGCTCATTTCAGGTCCCTTTGGTACAGAATGTCAGCTTGATTTCCGGGGCATTATATATCACTCACAGGCATCAGGAAGTTCCTGTTAATATGTGGGACAGTCATGGAACTTCAGGAATATGAGGGATATCTATGATCAATTCTGATTGGCCAATAACCGGTGGGCCAATTGCCATTTTATCTGATGTTTATTAGACTCTCTACACTATGGGCTAAATGATCACACATATCTAGTACTTTATAATAGACAACGTTCAGATATAAATAACTTTATGCTGTATTTTGGGCAAACAGCATTTCAGATAGTTAAAGGAAAACCTGGTTGCCTATTTAAATGTGTTGTAACCATAAGCAGCAAATAACTGTCAGTTGGAGGAGTGGAGGCAGATTCAGGGTGTAACGAGAGTCTTTATTTAACCGACAAAACTCTTAGCTATGAACGTGAACTGTGACTGTGACTCAGACTAAACGGGCCAATACATAACGACATCTCAACATTACATAACAACAATGACCACCGAAGGACTGTGACACACGAGGGAACATTTAAACCAAACATACAGGGGTTAGACAATGAAACAGCTGGTTTTAGACCACAATAATTTATTAGTGGGTGTAGGGCCTCCTTTTGCAGCCAATACAGGGTCAATTAGTCTTGGGAATGACATATACAAGTCCTGCACAGTGGTCAGAGGGATTTTAAGCCATTCTTCTTGCAGGATAGTGGTCAGGTCACTACGTGATGCTGGTGGAGGAAACCGTTTCCTGACTCGCTCCTCCAAAACACCCCAAAGTGGCTGAATAATATTTAGACACAAATACTTGCTGTCTTGGTCACAGATGCGCCAGCAAGACGTGCAGCAACAATTTGTCCTCTTTTGAACTCTGGTATGTCACCATAATGTTGTGTGCATTGTAATATACTATATAACTGTGCTCTTACCTGCTAACTGAACCTTCACACTGTGCTCTTACTGGTGCAATGTGACATTAATGAAGATTGGCCACCAGACTGGTCCAATTTAGCCATGAAACCTCCCACACTAACATGACAGCTGTTTCAGTCTCATTGTCTAACCCCTGTAATTAGACATGGGACGGGGAACCAGGACTGGGGAACGTGGAAGACGTAAACAAAAACAGAAACAAGGCTGTGACGGGAGGTTTTACACTACTGTAATTGTGCATCACTGGTGCCTGTTTATGCAGATTTTTACAGCAGAATTGTCCTGACGTTAGTAAAATACGACTTATTTACACAACCAACTACATGCTCCTGACTTTTCTGACAAGTGGTTCACATTTTGACATTTTATTTTTTGAAACCAAAAGTACAAAACAATATTTTATTGTTACTGAAGGTAAACTTTAGGGTTCGGTTTAGAGATAAAGAGATCTTATTAGAAACGTCTTATCATATAATTACTAACATATACAGTATAATACGTCTCAGACACATGAGGCATGTATGACTAACTGTGTGTGTGTGTGTGTGTGAGGGCCTGCAGGCAGTTGTATGGCTGCTAATGGTTGTGGTGGTGTATGTAATGTGATTATGGATGGTGAGTTGGGGATGTGTTAGTGCAGTCAGATTGAGTTACCTCTCAACCACAGTGCACACACCACTCTCAGAACCTGATCAGACTTCTCTGTCGCTGTCTCCGTCCCTGGGGCAACAGGACTTTATCATTATTGTTATTATGTCACAATATGCTTTTCATGGATATCATCAGTACTTAGTACACTGTGTGTGAGTAGTATGAGATGTTTAATCACAGTCAGTGTTTTTATGGCTTTTGATAGTCTGGTGCTGTGATTTAGTGATATTACGTAACAGCTCACTCTATCACTCTATCAGTCTCTTTATAAATGTGACATTTAGACTCAGTCATCCCTCACATTTGGTTAAAATAAACTAATTAGTTCATAACTTATAATGAAATATCAGTTTATCAGTTGTACTGTTGAACCACCCACCCATCCATCCATCCACCCATCCATTCACCCACCCACCCATCCATTCACCCACCCATCCATCCATCCATCCATCCATCCATCCATCCAACCACCCATCCACCCACCCATCCATCCATCCATCCACCCACCCATCCATCCACTCACCCATCCATCCATCCATCCATCTGCATCCCTGCCTATGTTTTATCTTTCTGTCTGTTGTTCCTTTGTCTGTATTTTTACACTCACTGAAATATTTAACCCTCTTTTTAAGATTGATTTTATTACATGACAAATTCCCATTTACTTTTTAAAAATAATTTTAACATAAGCCTATCAAATAGGCCTTACATGATGTATATTCATTCGTATAATAAAACTTATTTATTTCAAATGCATAATCCTCAGATTTATGCATTTATTATTAATAAAGTATAATTACTTTAAATATTAACGAGTGTATTTATTTCAAATACATTAAAGTAATTTGTTTGAATTACATAATAATCAGGTTACCTATACAAAATAATGACATAGTAAGTAGCAGAATCTTGTTTGTTTTACTACTTTGATTATTTAAACCGTGTTAGTATGTATTAAGTAATTGCATTCAGTAAATGTTGTAATTGATTAAATTATATAAATGTAGATAATAATTCATTTTAATGCATACATATTAAAAATGAGTTTTTAATTAAAATCAAATAGATTTAAATGCATAAAAATAACTCTGTGACTGTATATTTCACTTCATCCATCCGTCTCCGTCCATGGTGTCTGTCTGTCTCAAACCTTCCATTCATTCATCCATCCACACGTGAATTCGTTCATTCATCCGGTCCATGTCTTACACTGCACTTGCCATCAGATGGATGGAGTGAGGCTGAGCCTTCACTAGACCTTTTTGTAAACAACAGTGTTTTTTCAGTATTCCTCCATCCACCTCTCTCTCACTTTGTCCTTTATGTTTGTCTTTCTTCCATATCCCTCTGTCACTCCTATTGCCAAACTATCTGAACAAAAAAGGGCCTTTGATTACACATACACACACACACACACACACACACAGACACATGCGCACAGCTTGTTGCAGCTGAGTGACTTTGAAAGAAAGAGTTCTTTGATGTGTTGGTAGATACACACACTGACCTCGTAGCAGAGCAGGTGTTGGAGAGTGTGTCTGTGTGTGTGTTTTGGTGTATTTGTGTGTTACTGCTGATCTTTCAGCCTCTCCATTGCTGTAACTTCACTAGTCCTGCCAGTGCCAACTGGAGCCGTGTCAGTCAGTTACTATCAGTCTGTTCATTGACTACACAAGCTGTCAGAATCCGTTCTCCTTATTTCTCAATAGAAATATATTTTGGTTTCAAATGTTAGTAGAAGTAAGGATGGCAGATCACCTTCCTGCACACAGACAGAACAGTAGCTAGTTTGTTAGGTAGCTATTTAATAATAGATATTCATAAGTGTACTGTACACCACCATTCGTACCCCATTTACTTCCTGATTTTGTCTGTTAATGCACATTAATGTCACAGTGGACCCTGAATAGCATAGAGCAAATAGTCACGAAAGCATTTAATTATAAAATAATAAAAAATGCATATATTGCAGACATAGATGTTATCCTGGAACTCAAACATACATTGGGAAGCTTTTTCCAACACTGTTGCAGATGTTCCCACATATGTTCACTTGTACGTTACTTTGCTGTCTCCAGTTTGGCAGAGGAACAGTAAATATGACATTTATATTATTTTTTTAATTTTCAGGGTTTTTTCCTCTAGCAATTCACTACATACCTTTGTAGGTCAGTCAGTTTACTGGAGCTCCTTGCAACTTAAAAAAAAACTTAGAGTAGGGGTGTTCTAAAACTATTGACATAGTGTCACATATATTCATCCTCATCACTTTTCAATCACCTGGAATGGCTTTCAGTTAACAGCTGTGTCTTGTCAAGAGTTCATGACTTACATTTCTTGCCTCTTAAGCAGCGTTAATTTTGACAGGTGATTTTGATTTAGTTTTAGTCTTAGTCTTCTGAGTAAAATGGATATTAGTTTTAGTCAAATTTTAGTCATGTAGTTATTGTTAGTTTTAGTCTAGTTTTTGTTGACGAAAACTGAAAACATTTTAGTCTAGTTTTAGTCAATTAAATGTTTAAAATATTTAATCTAATTTTAGTTGTATTTTTTAGTTATACTATTTTAAATTAGAGCTATTTTAGACTGCTTACTGTTATTTTAATAAAACAATAGTCTTTAATTTTTGTTACATTTAATAACACAATGACATCAGATATTGTGGAAGAAAGTTGGCCCATTTTTCTTTTTCTAAAACACTTTGTGTTTATTTAACTTTTACAGAACAAAATGTAGTGTGTAAATACAATTTACTATCAACGTGACTAAACACACATATTAACAGCAATCCCTTCACAGCCTCTTAAAAACCAGAAATTATTTATATCTGCGTAAATATCCAGTATAACAAACAACAGACACAGAGAGAAGTCAGCCTTTCTGTCACAAACGATAAAGGATAGATTAAGAGGGAAAGAGTTGGGTTTCTCCAGTGTGCTGGCCTTTACTCATTTCTTTTACTGGTTCCTGTTATCGTTAACATTAACTTGCACTTAATGAGGACTACCACGGCTTACGTGCCTTTCCTCTTCGTTTCATTATGTGACTGTATTTAAAATTAAACGGAGGCTGTATGTGTGTCTTATGGCTCCAGTTAGATGTGTTTGTGATCTATTTAATCTAAACACCTAAAATAATGATAACGGATTACACATTTCCCCTTTATACAGTGAAAAATTAAAAAATGAAACATATCGGATATACATATTCATCAGCGTTAGCCAACTAGTTAACATCTAGCTACATTAGCTACGTTAGCTTACCTTTTTGTAAAGCTCGTGGTGGTGAGAACTGAGGACCTCTTGAGGTTAGTAGTGTTTTTCTCAGTTATTTTAAATCCACAAACTTTGCTCTGTTTTGTTTTGTGTGGCAACGAAAGTGAAATTACTCCATAGATCGCTTCTTCTTTTCCGTGGAAGCTGCGGCAGGGACGTCAGCACGTTGTGTTGTTAAACTTCACCAGTGTGACTGGGGAGCTTAACGTGCTTTGAGAAAGTCAGATGGCAGGTTTATTTTAAAAACCGGATTACTGGACAAAAATTTTTTGTCCTTCTGTGACATTTTCATTTTGTTTTTATTCGTCGACGAAAAGTCTAATACTTTTAGTCATAGTTTTCATTTTAAAATATTAGTTTTTATTTAGTTCTCGTCTCATTTTTGTCATGAAAAAATGGTCGTCAACGAATATTTTTCGTCATAATTATCGTTAATGAAATTAACACTGCTCTTAATGTGTTTGAGACACCAGTTGTGTGTCTACTTTGAAGTAAAATCTAAAACGTGTTTTGGTTTGTTTATCACTTTTAAGTTTACTACATGATGCCTTTTGTGTTATTAAAGCTCTTTTAGAGTAAAAAGTTCATCTTCTGATAGACGTATCAATCCAGTGTAACTCCGGAGTTATTCCTGCAGTTTTCACAGATTCTGACTCCCATTTTTCTAGTCAGAAGTTGCATTTGAGTAGATAATCAACAGTTAGCTTCACTTCACTTCAGTCCCAGAACAGCAATTAGCACCTTTACAGTGCTGGATCATTTTAAATGTTACTGCCATTTGAAAGTGTCACATCTTAACAGATGTGTCAAACACCTCGTATTCTTCTAAATCGCCTGATCGTAGTCAGTACAGGTAATCATTATTAGGACAGTGATTTCTCCTTGATATTTCTTCTTCTACTAGTTTTCCTCTTTCTCATTTTGTGTAAAGTTATCAGAATGAACTGTGAAATGTTAAGAGGTGAAAAGTCTGTATGTGTATGTCTGTGTTTCAGTTCTCTAACGTTTAGTCGTTTATTAACAAGAGTGTTTTCATTTCATGTCACCCCAAAACAGCTGTCCCTACTGCAGAACTTCTCAGTGGTCAATAAGTGGGCAATGAGGCTCGCTGCTGGTGAATCTGTGCATCATGTTATGACCTTTGACCCCAGCGACAGAAACTATTTGTACGTCATGACAACCCACCATGTAAGTATTAAACCCATCAGCATCCTTTTACACTACTCACACACACACACACACACACACACACACACACACACACACACACACACAGAGTATATATACAGTACCAGTAAAATGTTTGGACACACCGTCTGGACATTCAGCGGTTTTTCATGATTTAAAATATTCTGCATTGTAGATTAATACTAAAGTCATCTAAACTATAAATAAATACCAGAGGTGTCAAGTAATGAAGTACAAATACTTTGTTACTATACTTAAGTAGAGATTTTGGTTATTTATACTTTACTGAGTCATTATTTTCAGATGACTTTTTACTTCTACTTACTTACATTTTCATGTAATTATCTGTACTTTCTACTCCTTACATTTTAGAAACAGCCTCATTATTCCTACGTGTTTCATTTCGGTTTGTCTTCATTCAAAAACATCCTCTCCAGACAAACTGCGCCATCCAGAAAGAATGAATGTGACTGTGGTTGATAAGTATAAACATAAACCATTCTGATATCCTATTGGTACCTGCATGTCACGTGTCTCGTCACTCTCCAGTAAGCTTAGTAACGCAACGCAGCGCTTTAAGGTAGCACTAGAAGTTTCTAACTCGTGCTTTCGGATCCAGTATCCTCCAAAAGCAACAGAAAGAGATGAAGTGTAGTCCTCAAACACGTTTATTCTGTCTTGTTTTTCACACAGGTCCGTTTGTATTGTTTTTACCAGGATAACAAACAAAGGAATAAATAAAAAATGTTGCTTAGCATAACAGACTACGGTAAAAAATAAACCTGCTACCTTAAAATACTGCCCTGATCTCCTCAGGGAAAAGTAATGGAGCACAGAGTAAGTTTGCAATCAGGGAAAGCAATCGATTGTCAGAAAAATAAAGGATTTACTCTAAATACTAAAACAGTGCGCTTAAATAACCTTAAAGAACATAAAACACAAAATTGCAATATAGTTACTATTAAATTTACATTTAGTGCAAAATGACTTTTACATTAATAAAATGTTTTCATTTTTAAGAGGCAGATATGCAGCTGAAACAGGAAGCCAGTACATCCCAAAAAATTCAACATTACCATTTTAATATAACATTATAGTCATTACGGCTTTTAGAAAAAATTTATTTTGGGGTTGGGGTAGTGCACTATATGCCCCTGTGGCACAGCCTAAATTTGGCATTTGTTTTCCTTACATTACTTTTACTTTTATACTTTAAGTAGTTTAGAAACCAGAACTTTTGTACTTTTACTTCAGTAAAAAGCTTAAGTTGATACTTCAGCTTCTATAAAAGCCTTTTTAAACCCTAGTATCTGTACTTCTACCTGAGTCATGAATGTCAATACTTTTGACACCTTTGATAAATACATCTGTAATTATTTAGTAAACCAACAAGTAAACAAACCAGAATATGTTTATATTTGACATTCTTCACAGTAGGCACCTCTTGCTTAGATGCAGCTTTCTTGGCATTTTCTCAGTCAGCTTTATGAGGTAGTCACCTGGAATGGCTTTCAGTTAACAGCTGTGTCTCGTCAAGAGCTCATGACTTGCATTTCTTGCCTCTTAATGTGTTTGAGACATCAGTTGTGTGTCTACTTTGAAGTAAAATCTAAAACATGTTTTGGTTTGTTTATCACTTTTAAGTTTACTACATGATTCTTTATGTGTTCACTCACAGTCTGGATGACTTCAGTGTTCATTTACAATGTAGGAGGGAAAAAACATTGAATGAGAAACTTTTGACTGGTACCGTATATCATTTAACACATTTTCATCTCTTCCTAAACAATTATAAACTACATGATTCTGTAGTATTGATATATATTTTAAGTATTGATACATAATAACCATTACAGTTGTAGCCAACATGGACCATATAGCACTGTTGTAGAAGGAAAGGAGAATGTGAGTAAAGGGGAAGGAGAGAGAAAGAGAGGAGCGTGCATGTAATTAAATCAGAGAGAATGTAATTCAGCTTCAGATGCATGTAGCTATCTATCTACGGCAGATACGCCTCTGAATCCAAAATGCATTACATTACATTCCCAAAATATCAGATTACATTGATCAGAAACTGTGTCCAATTAAATTACCTCAATCAATTATGGGACAAAGTGTGATTACATTGTCAGTCATCCTGTCTTACGTAGATTTTGTAGACAAACGATGGTGTAACTGTATACTGAGATATTAAGAGAGCAGGACCACATGGTTTTGATCAGCCTTTCATCAGATCTGCTTATTCTCTCTCTCCCTCTCTCTGTCTCTCTCTCTCTGTCTCTCTCTCCCTCTCTCTGTCTCTCTCTCTCTGTCTCTCTCTCTCTGTCCCTCTCTCCCTCTCTCTCTCTCTCTCTCTCTGTCTCTCTCTCTCTCTCGCTCTCCCTCTCTCTGTCTCTCTCTCTCTCTCTCTCTCTCTCTCTGTCTCTCTCTGTCTCTCTCTATCTCTGTCTCTCTCTATCTCTGTCTCTCTCTCTGTCTCTCTCTCTCTCTATCTCTGTCTCTCTCTCTCTCTCTCTCTGTCTCTCTCTCTCTCTCTGCCTCTCTCTCTCTCTCTCTGTCTCTCTCTGTCTGTCTCTCTCTCTGTCTGTCTCTCTCTCTCTCTGTCTCTCTCTCTGTCTGTCTCTCTCTGTCTCTGTCTCTGTCTCTCTCTCTCTCTGTCTCTATCTCTGTCTCTCTCTCTCTCTATCTCTGTCTCTCTTTATACACAGCCAGGTACTATTATATTTGTGTGGACATTTAACTGACTCCTGTAATACTGTTGCTGAGTAAACTTACACCAATAGGTGCTCTTATTGTTCTTTTTTTAAGTTAAAAGAAAACTGCACTCATGTATGTACTCATATCATTATAGGAACATTATATTTTCACAAAGAGATACAAACCCAGGCCACACACACAGTGTGTGGTTTTGTAGTGGGTGTAAAGTGTGAAATGAGGTTGTTAAGCATGTCCTATCTGAGAAAGTAAGGAGTTTTTTTTGTGAGGTGTGAAATTTGAAGGTGAATGTGCAATCGTGTGAAAGACCAATGTGTGAACCCAAGGCTCCAAGTATACAAAACTGAAGTTTGACCTGTTAGACTGTTTAAACATATGCCCTGTGTGTGTGTGTGTGTGTGTGTGTGTGTGTGAGACAGAGAGAGAACGTTTAGTGTGCACCTCTATATTCAGCATTGCCGTTACTGTTGTAAAAAAGTGATGTATCTCCAAAATGTTCTAATTCTAGAGCATCTGCAAATCAGAATATTGTGAAAATGTTCATTTGTGTTCAAAATTTAATTCAAAATGGTAAACTGTCATATATTTTGTATTGATTTAACACAAAGTCACAAATTTCAAGCATTTTTTAAATTTATGTTGCTTCTGTTTGAATAGTAATTTACTCAGACTTATAATGAAATATTCAAATACAGTAGAACCTCGAGCCATATTTTCAATAAAAAAATAATGTAAATCCAATTAATCTGTTACAGAGACTCCAAAATATTAACAAAAATAAATTTTATATAGTTTTACACAGAGAACACAATAAGAAATAAATACAAAAGACACGGAAATGGATAAATGATCATTTAACATCACAACAACATTTGTTTTGTGTACACAGTCTCGGGGTTCTCAGCTGCTAATTGTTTTCAGACCCATTTTCAGGCATTAGCGCTATACGACGTGCTTTATTGTGATGTTTTAGTTTGTTTTGAGCGTTATCAGCGAGAAACAAGGAGAAACAAAGCCAGAATAAACGACGAGCGTGTGGGTGAGTGATGAGTGTGTGGGTGGATGCTTTGTTTTAGCGAAATTAGCGGTGAGTCACAAGGGCACACCGATGAAAACCGGGTGGATGAATGATAACTGGGACAAAATTTCCCCCGAAAAAAATCAACAATAACTGAATTGTACGATAACCTGGGCAAACGATAACCGAAGTTCCACTGTAATTCTGGATTTCTAATTTTCATGAACTAAAATTGATTTTGATCAGTAAGTAAAATAAAATTTGACACTTTACCTTTTTTAATTATATTATGAATAATTAATTATTAATTTCAGTTCTGTTTGTCCATTCATCAAGAAACATCACCCTAAGGTGAACAGGTGTGTTTAGATGTTGAAATAAATGCTTAAAATGAAATAAGGGTTTTTTATATGACAATAACAATGTGTTTGTATTCACTGTAGTGTCCTTGGCTAATGATCAAACTGATTAATGAACCAGTGTTTATTAATATCAGTTCATTTACATCACTCAGATGTTTAATTTGGTGTTTCTGTGCAGCTCTTCAGGGTCCAAGTGGCTGTGTGTGGTCAGTACACGTCCTGCAGTGACTGTCTCAGTGCCAGTGATGCTTACTGTGGCTGGTGCACACTGGAAAGCAGGTAAGACTTCATGGTATTTGCAGGCTGGCATACTATTGATTAATCTCAGTAACCCAAATGAGCATGATTTTTAAGCTGTATTTATGAGAAGTTATCTTGTAGTGGTATTTTTGTAAACTGATGGTGTAACAGAACACCAGTGGGTGGATGTTTAGTGAAGATTAGGAAAAAATTTGGTCACGTAAGCAAAGAGGTTTTGAGATATTTTTAGTACAGTGAAGTGAAACTTGTAGGTTTTTTGGCCTTTGCTTTGCAACTCTTTCCAGGTTTTGTGGGTAAATTTAATTGGAACAAATGCATTTTACGGTTGTAGCCAAATGAGTTTTATTCCTGCTGAGATAAATTATTCCACACTCAAATTATTCAGTAATCTAGACAGACTTTCTCTTTTAATGTGAATGTACACTGAATTAAAAAGTGATACACAATTTACGTAATTCAGAGTTGTACATCATTTCTACAGGAATGCATACATAACTCAATGGCCAACAGTTTGGTCTCTTTAACATCCAGTGTAGTTTCAACAATTTAATATTATTATTACACATTAAATAATACAGTGGTAACCCTACTTACGAGTTTAATCTGTGCAGGAGCC
>BRDA01005608.1:41699-55465 GCA_036984385.1 Crenuchus spilurus | reverse complement strand
ATATTCACTGATCAGCCACAGGATCCATGTGACAGATTAATTAGAATCACATTGATTATGAAAAATGTCTCATGTGAAGGTCTGGGATATATTAATTGGTAAGAGAACACTCAGGTCTCATAGACGATGTGTTAGATTCTGGAGAAAATTATGTGCACTTGTGCAGACCTGAGCCACTTTCTTAAGGGCCAAATAGTTGAGGTCAGATGATGAGGTCACGGCATGCAGCAAGACATCCAGGGTGCTTCCACTGAGTAAGTACCGGCAGTGGACTCCAGATTCCCCAGACCTCAATCCAGCAAGTCTGTGGTGGCTCCACCTTCCAGCTTACAGGACTTAACCAATGTGCTTCACGAGCTTTATCTTGATGGCAGATACAACAGGACAGTGAGCTTATTGTAACTGGTTTTAATGTTATGGCGAATCAGTATACAGTATGTCACAAAACGTAGTGTGAGTACACCCCTCACATGTCTTCAGATATATCTTCTCATGGGACAAAGCCATAGAAATGAAACTCTGATATAACTGTATATCAGTATAGATTTACTGTCTACTGAACAGAACTCAACACAAAGCCATTAATGTCCAAATAACTAACACAAGTGAGAACAACTCACAGTGAACATGTCCACACTGTATATGTACCTGTCAAAAGTGTGGACCCCACCTTCTCATTCAATGTTTTTACTTTTTACACTGTAAATAAACACTGAAGTCATCCAGACTCTGAGTGAACACATAAGGAATCATGTAGTAAACTTAAAAGTGATAAACAAACCAAAACATGTTTTAGATTCTTCAAAGTAAACACACAACTGATGTCTCAAACATATTAAGAGGCAAGAAATGCAAGTCATGAACTCTTGGCAAGGCTCAGCTGTTAACTGAAAGCCATTCCAGGTGACTACCTCATAAAGCTGACTGAGAAAATGCCAAGAAAGAAACTTTTACTACAATTTTAAAATAATGAAAACTACTGAAAGTCCAAACTTTTGGTGTACACTCTGTGTACATACAGTATACAGGGCTCTAGAGTGTGACCAATTTGGACGCACATGCGACCTAATTTCTCAATGGTGCAACTAAAAAAATCTGAGGTCGCACCGGTGTGACCAGCCATTCGAAGGAAAAAAAACTCTGAAGTCTCCCTGTGGTTCAACAACAGACACATACTAGACCCATATCGTGGTCTAAACCAATCAGAGATAGTGAAGGGCGGGACCGATTGGCCGTGGTTCAGCTATTCCTGTAAGTGTGTAAGTTTGAAAATACGTGCGCTGCAGTCTGAGCGAGGTGAGTAGACTAGGCCCGTCAAGTAAACAGAGTGAATGTAGCCGCGGATGATGAGAGAAGATGAAAAGAACGATTGACAACTTTTTCGTTAAGAATGTTAAGTTAAGGCCTGATCCGTCCAAAAATCATAACCAATGCTCTGACACGGAGCCATGGACCTCCCAGGCAGAGTTGCCAGGTTTGCGGTTTTCACGCCAAATTGGGCTTGTTTGACAAACACTAACACTGTAAGGAAAGATAGCCTGAAAAGGAAAGAGAGAGAGAGAGACAGAGACAGAGACAGAGACAGAGAGAGAGAGAGAGAGAGAGAGAGAGGTAAAGAGAAAACAGTCACTAGCTAATATCCCAGGTGAAATACAAGAGACGGTATTGCAAGGACTGGGAAAAAGAAAAAGGTTTGATGGACTGATGATAAATCCCTTATAAACAAAATACTAAGTCGTACACTCATAGTTGTTTTGCCATTTGCTTCAAACGTGTGACAGACATATATTTTGGGCTAGTTTAAGCTTCTAAAGGGCGGGTTTTAGACTGACTTTGGGCTGGATATTTTTGTTGGACCTGGCAACCCTGCTCCCAGGTTATGTCGAGCCGTGGTCCGGAGACGACATCAGATAATGAGCCACATACGATCGACTCCGAGCCAGAACCCACTGAAAGTAAAAGGGGGACAGTGTCTACATTTCGAAGACTGTGACTTGACCAGTTTCCCTGGCTAAGATACAGTAAAGCTGATAATATAATTCACTGCATTTTTTAACATTTAATTTATGTTGAGATGTTTTAAGTTCAAATGTCAGCTCAGTGAAGCATTTTAAGCACCAAAACTTTTCAGTAAGTTACCTTTCTTGTAGAATTGTGCTTCAAATAAAAAAATGTATGTTGACCAGATTGTTAGTTAATCATTTACAAGTCAATATTGTTTATATGGACAGCTATTAAAAAAAAAGTGAACCTGTAACACTGTGGTGTTAAATGCGATGCGGTCGAAAATTTGGGTGCACCTAACTTTTGTGCTGGTGCACCTAAGAAAAAAATTTAGGCACACCAGTGCAACCAGAGCAAAAAGTTAGTGTAGAGCCCTGGTATACATATATACTGTATATACAAACAAGTACATGTGTTATTTTTGTTAGCCTGACAGTATGTGAGCTGTGTGTGGATTTGAATGTGAGTTTGGTGTATTCATTCAGATTGTATATTGTAGTCTTTGTATTTTTGATGCCTGGTGAATGTAAGGAATGCAGATTAAAATATGTCTAAAATGCTCCTAAAGACACTGATTTAGTTTTTTTTTCTGCTGGTTCCAGAAAATGCTGCCTGCTTCTATTTGTCTTCCCCATTTTTGTCTGTGCTTCTCAAGCAGACCACAAAGGCTTGTTGATGTTGTCACCACACTAGCCCTTTCAGGGGGAAATGTCAGACAAGAACTGTGGATCTTTTTAGCTGATGCCATGACTGTGAGTGTGATTGTTAGGGTGTTTTTGAAAGGCACTTTGGACAGTGCTGCTATGGAAAGATTTATGCATGGAACTATGTGTGTGCATGCATGTGTGTGCTTTGAAGATATTAGAAGCATGCGATGGGAGATCAGGTCATATGGAGATCACTGCTGTGTGTGTGCGTTAAAGTCATGCTGGGTCAATGTATTTGACATCAAGTCAAGACATCTCAATCGACGCAGTGTGTAACTGAGCGGGTTTTAATCTGATTATACAGCAAATTATCTCGCAGTCATTCCAAAGCACTGTTCACCTCATTATAGACCAAAATGCAGTAGATTGGGTACTTTACTGACAATCAAACACTGATTTGTGTTTTGTAAACGTTAAAACAATTGGTTTGTACTCAGTTTGCAGAGTGTGAAGCAGCCGAGATGAGAATCAGTACCACCATGGTACTCAGCCGGGAAATGGTGGATTGCTCTCTCCAGGTTGGGAGGGTGTCCTTGCCTCAAGTTGAGGAGTTGAAGTATCTCGGGGTCTTGTTCACGAGTGAGGATAAGAGGGAGCGGGATCGACAGACGGATCGGTTCAGCATCCACAGTGATGCTGCTCTGTGCCGGTCTGTTTTGGTGAAGAGTTGAGTTGAGACAGAAGGCAAAGCTCTCTGTTTACCGGTCGGTTTACGTTCCAACCCTCACCTGGTCATGAGCTTTGGGTGATGACCGAAAGAACGAGATTGTGAATACAAGCTGAAATGAGTTTTCTTCGTAAGGTGTCTGGGCTCACTCTTAGAGACCGGGTGAAGAGTTCGGACATCCGAGAAGGGCTCGGAGTAGAGGCGCTGATATTCCACGTCGAGAGGAGCCAGTTGAGGTGGTTCGGGCACCTAGTAAGGATGCCTCCTGGGCGCCTCCCGGGTGAGGTGTTCCGGGCATGTCCAGTTGGGAGGAGACTGGGTGAAGAGTTCGGACATCCGAGAAGGGCTCGGAGTAGAGGCGCTGATATTCCACGTCGAGAGGAGCCAGTTGAGGTGGTTCGGGCACCTAGTAAGGATGCCTCCTGGGCGCCTCCCGGGTGAGGTGTTCCGGGCATGTCCAGTTGGGAGGAGACCCTGGGAAGACCTAGGACACGCTGGAGAGATTACTTCTCTCAGCTGGCCTGGGAACACCTTGGAATCCTCCCTTATGAGCTGGAAGAGGTGGCTGGGGAGAGAGACGTCTGGTCTTCTTTGCTTGGGTTGTTACCCTCGCGACCCCAACACGGATAAGCGGAAGATGATGGATGGATGGATGGATGGTTTGTATTTGGATGTCCTAGATTTGTGTCTAAATTATGTCTCCATGGAATTAAGAAGGACAGAAGTCAAACTCACTACATCTGTCAGCACCTAATAAAGCTGAAAGTGATGACGTGTTTATAATGACGTTTAATTAGCGAGTGATGTCATTCATTCTGTTTACCTTTGTGATTTGAACAGTCAGTCTGCGTCTTTTCACATTTTGAAGTCAAACAGTGACTTAAATATGGCAAATATATCAAATAAAAACAGTACACAAACCTTTTCCTTCATCTGAACACATTATCTTTTCAACAGACACGTTTGTGTGACTTTTAAGGGGCTAAACCTGAAAGCAGCAGAGCTCAGAGCTCTATACGGTTAACTGGAAGTGTGGCTGATGTGGTGATGTATAGCTTTAATATAAGAAAAGCCTCATGTTTAGTCAAAGCAGAGCTCTGATAGGTCCGCTCGATATGAACAGAAACTTGTTTTTCACAGGAAAAAGCTCTTGGACTGTTTTGGGGTATATTACAAAATGTCCTTCATGAATAAGATTGACTTGGTTTTGTGAAGTAGATCTAGGTCTTTTATTTGAAGCTATAAAATTCTCAAACTCAGTTTGAAGTGTTTTGGCGAGCCCGTGTGTGTGTGTGTGTGTGTGTGTGTGTGTGTAGGGGATTTTTCAGCAATGGTAGACTCATTCTATTCTATTTTTGGCGTTTGGCCTGACCTCATAGCTCGGGCTGTTCTCTGTGCTCTTTTTAAAGTTCACATGTACACACATGTGTACTCACATTACTATCTTTATGGAGGTTTTTCAGTGATTTATGTTGAAGGGCTACTCGTGAGCCTAATTTTTTTAGTGGATACAGCATTTTGTGTTGTAAATAAAAAATAAATTCTCACGAGAACGAGTTAAATGACACTGATTTATGTTATTGCGTTTGATTGTTTAAATAATGCCAGTAACAACAGTGTTTATGTACTATTATGTAAGCATGTATTATATGAACTATAATCACAGATTACAGACATAACCGTGAATAATGTAAACATGCTAATCTAAGTGTAAGCATCTAGAAAGAGACATTTATTTTTTTATTTGCTTATTTTTAAGTCCGATCAAGAGGAGTGTAAATACAAGGACCTACACTGAATTCCCATAGAAAGGGCTGGAAGGTGTGAGGTGTGTGTGTGTGTGTGTGTGTGTGGGGGTGGTTGGGGAGAGATGTGTGCGGGCAGTGTAGAGTGGAGCCATGCACAGGGAATATTTGGATTAACAACTGAAACATAAATCATAAAGGTCTTTCTCTGTCTGGAAGGGAATTCCATGTCTGATGGGCCTGATGGGCCTCCACTACACACACACACACACACTCGCATACACAGAGAGAGAGGCTCTTGCTCATGTATAGATAAAGACTTGTCTTGTTAGCCTTTTTAATTGAATTAGCAGGGCTCTGATCTTAGTGCCAGAGGGAGCTGTCGTCATGGGAACGTGTGTGAGAGGAATCCAACACACCCCTGTGTAAGATGTGTGTGTGTGTGTGTGTGTGTGTGTGCTCAAAATGCTGTGTCAGATCTGGACATGACATTTGGTAAAATATATTTTTTGGTGATGTCTTCCATCAGTGTGTTTCATGTTGTATTTTATTGAATAAAACTCACTTTCCCATAATTCTGTGTGGCTCTTGCAGGTGCTCTATTCAGGATGAGTGCTCGAGTGGTGGTGTGGCCCGCTCATGGATCAGTGTAACGGAAGGACCCCAGCGGTGCCCTTCGATGACCTTTACTCCAGCAGAATTTAGCAGGACTGCGAATATCAAGGTTCAAAACCTTTAATAAGAACTGTTGCATATTTGGGTCGTCTGTTGTAAGTCTGTGTTTGAAGACTGTGAGGGACTCTGCTGTTAGAGCAGTCAGTGGGAGTTCATTCTACTACCTGGGTGCTAGGACAGAGAAGAGTCTTCATGCTATCAATTAATCAATCAAATTTTATCTATAAAGCACTTTTTACAACTGATGTCACAAAGCAGCTTTACAGGGTTAGTAATAACAGACATCAAATCATTAATCCCTAATCTCCGGTGAGCAAGCCAACGGTGACAGTGGCAAGGGAAAACTCCCTCAGAGCTGTAGGAAGAAACCTTGGGAGGAACCAGACTCACATGGGGGACCCATCCTCCTCTGGTCTGCTAATTCTAAGTGTGTGATGAATCATAATCATGTGATGTTGTAATGTTCAGGTGAGCTGATATGGTGACAGTAGTGGGACAGGAATGATGATGATAGTGGGAGCAATGATAACGGCAAGAAAGTCCATTTGAACTCCAATGTAGGCAGTAGAGTAGGGCATCTGGAGCAGGCCACAGTAGCTGGTCGTTGGTGGGCATCTGATCCAGGGAAGCATCATGGAGAGAATAGTAATCAGCCTTCCATCAACCTTGGACCGGTGGGCAATCACTCGCAAAGAGACAAAAAATTGAATTAGTTCTGTTTGGATTTATAGAGCACAAGGATTATGAGACCTATCAGAGTGTGGCTATTGACTCCGGCAGAACTATCTAGAACAGCCTACCTAAAAGGAGAGAGCCAGAAGGTAAACAGGCATGGGAGCTCCCCGAGACACTGGCATCCCTCTGCTCACTGACAACTAGTCTTCCACGTTCCTTAAAGGATGAGGGGGGTCAAGCTGAACAGTACTTGAAGCTCGATACTTGACCATTGCCATTAGGTAGAGAGGGGCGGGTCCATTTCTTGCTTTGTATGCAAGCATCAGGGTTTTGAATCTGGTGTGAGCAGCTACAGGAAGCCAGTGAAGTGACCGCAGCAGTGGAGTGACGTGAGAGAAATTGGGCTGTTTAAAGACCAGCTGATTAGATGCATTCTGGATCAGCTGCAGGGGCCTGGTGGCTCCCGTAGGCAGACCAGCCAGGATTGAGTTACAGTAGTCCTGAGATGATGAGAAACTTTGCCCACTGTGTGTCCCGTCTGTGACAAGGAAGAAACTTGGAGACACTGAGCCCACTCTGAGACTCAAGCAGCTTGTACTAAATGCCCTGTCAGTCATTTGCAAAGATTATAACTTTAATGAAGATGATGCTGAACAAAAAAGTCATTAGTCATAATCAAGGTAAAATTCATTGTGATATTGATTTGAGGTCATATCGCTCAGCACTACTTCAAATCCATATCTTTGTGTCTGTATCAGGGCCTTTAGACCATAAACATCACCCATTTGAATGGCTTCAAAGACAGAGGTGTTTGGCACACAGTGTATACTGTCTTATTGATGTATTTTGGGCAAGTGGGTCAGTCTCTGATGGATCCCCAAGCTGTCCATCATTCAAGGCCACAGGAAATGGCTTTCCTCTTGCTTCAGCCCAAACAGGAAGCAGGAAGCAGGAAGCGGGCGCCACTGTGAGGAAGTGCTCCTTCTCGATGACAATAGAGCTCAGGGTGGAGAGAAAGAGAGGGAGTTAAGAAAGGCAGAGAGGTGCAGACTTATTCCATGACTTCACCTCTCAGCCCTGCAGCTTTGATCTGTGATTGAAGCTGAAGAGGAAATCAATCAGCAGAATCTCATTCATCCCGGTTTGTCTCATTTTGTCTGGCATTCATTTACTAAATCCGATTACTCAGACAAACCGTGTTAGCATTCATAGTTGTCACTGTCACCAAGCCAATCCAGATGACTCATTGATTACAAGTTATGAAATAATGAGGATGAAATATACACACATACATGCACACACATGCCAAAAACGGTAATGAAAGATGCCAGATGTTAACAGATGGATTCTAAAAATCTGTCTGTCTTTCTGTCTTTTTCAGAACGTGGGGATCTTGGTTGATGGAAGTGTTCCTGACTTAGATGGTCTCGGTCTCGAATGTGATTATGGGGTTGGCATAGCAACAGTCGCCACGGTGCACCTGGACAACGGCCCTGCCAAAATCCAGACTTGCCCTCTGCCCTCTATCAAAGAATTTCCAAACATTCCCTTGGGCATGGGTAAGATCTCTGGATTATTTGAGTTTATTGTTTAGATTCCCATTTCCCTATACATGGCAAAACTAATTAGGTTCACAGCCATTACCAGAAGCCTGGGCTTTGTTCTGTTTGGGTCTTGATCTCACAACAATATTTATTAAAACATATTAATATCAGAGTATGTTTATTGTACATACTTATATTGCTTTGTAATCCTGATCTGTAATTTGAAGATTAATAACTAGACTTTAAATTCAAAGTAATACCTGTATAATAACAATACTAACAACAGCAGAACTGCAATATTAAAAACATCACATCATTATGCTGCCATGCTGTAGAAGTACATTTAAACTGATCATTTTCAATGCTTAAACTTGGCAAACAATTCCATTGTAATCTTCCTGCCATAGCCACGACCCTGACCCCGCCTCTGTCCATATTCCTTGTTTGTTTACGTTTGCCACGTGCCATCAAGTTGCCACGTGCTTGTGTTAATGTTCAGGACTTGTCTCCACCCTCAGCCACGCCATGTCTTGTTCTCATTGCACAGCCCTGCCATCTCATTATGTCTTGATTGTTTGCCTTCCTAGTCTTTCGCAGTCATTGTCAGTCATTGTATGTTAGTACTGTAACCAAGAGTCATTGTAGTTTCGTCACACTTCATGTAGTGTCTTCATGTCTTTGTTTTTGTTCTTAGTCAAGTCATAGCCTCAGTACTGTACATGAGTTTTGTTTTCTTAGCCACAGTCTTTTTGTTCTGCAATAAAACCTTGTTTCTGGATCCACGCTGCATCCGTCTCCTCCTGCCTCAGCCCAAGTTGACATCCATACTCTTAACTTTCAATAAAACATTAAACTAACTTTAAAAGTTAGACGTACTATTTTGGCACCAAATTAGGTGTATATTACTTTATTTTGTTGAGAACTGAAAAGTTTTATATGGGTTACAGAGATTACATCTAAACAAAAACAGACATGTTAGTTAAGGTGTTAAAATGTGGACATGTGTCTGTGTTATATATGTGTGTATGTGTTAAAACTTTAAAATTAGTTTTACTAATTACTAATTATCACACAGTAAATATGCCAGTGTTAAATCAACACTATTAGAGTTAAATTAACACTGAGGGTGTCAAAATGTAACACTCTCAGTGTTAATTTAGCTCTTAAAAGTGTGGATTTAACACTTGCATATTTAAGATTAAGATGAACCAATTTGCCAATTTGATTTACACACAGAATTTGATCTCCGCATTTAACCCATTCGTGCAGTGAAACACACACACTAGGCTGTGAAAATTTATGCCCGAAGCGGTGGGCAGCCCTTATCCACCGGCGCCCGGGGAGCAGTTAGGGGGTTAGGTGCCTTGCTCAAGGGCACTTCAGTCATGTCTGGGGATCGACCCAGCGACCTTCTGGTCACAAGACCAGATCCTTACCACTAGGCCATGGCTGCCTCTATTTACTGTGTACTTGGCCTGCAGAATGCACCCTGATCTTTAGTTTGGCTAACTCACATTGTAAGATATTTACAGTTCAAAATGGCGCTATACTACATCCACTAAAAGAGGTATTTATATATGATCTGTGTGAACTCTGTGACAAACACAATACTTAAAGACAAAACACTCTTCTGATGAGAAAAAGTGTTTTTATGGTACAAAAACTTCAGCATGAATATGGAGCAAATATCTGCCCGAATACCATCAAAATTCACAAATAACACATGTGATCAAAGCAGGCTCTAATCTTGCCTAATTGCATAAAACACTTAGTTTGTGCCCCAATATTTAATGAGTATTTTTAAACTATTTGATGTGATGGTTTGACCGTTTTAGTATTTTAACTTTGAACTTTTCTTTATTTAGATCACATTGTGGTTCCTGTGGCCATCAAGGTGAATGGTACCTCTGTGGTTTCTGGAAGCTTCATCATCTATGACTGCGAAAAGACAGGAGAGATTCACCCCAAGACTGCGTGAGTGTCTCTCACACACACACACACACACACACACACACACACACACACACACACACACACACACACACACACACACACTTATCCCTAATGTATGCCATTTGACACTGAAATGATTGGGGAATATTTTGGAGTTTATTTTAAGAGCAGAGTTCAAAATTGCCCTTTCATGTGTTTATGTGTGTGAGAGAGAGCGAGCCCTTGTGTAAACGGGCATATAAAGGTGTGAAATATGTCACATTTGATCAGGGTGATAATAAGCTTAGAGCCATAGGAAGAGCAGAGCAGACGTGTGCTTTCATTTCAGTTACATACCTGACAGTCTCTCTCGACCAGGCTCTTGCATTTCCTCTACACAGTTTCCTCTCTCCATGAGCAGCCTCTCTCAAAACAGCAGCTCTTTTCATTCACTAGTCAGGTGTTAATATTCAGATATTAATCACAAACTGTTTGGAATTATTCTGTAAATAACTGTCAAAAGGGGAGGAGCGGAGGAGTAGGCGTGTGCAGGGTGCAATGAGATCGTTATTGACAGAAACTCTTGGATGTGAAACACTTCAACGTGACTTGGATGTGAAAATGCATGAAGACTACAACATGTGACAGTACAGGAAGACATACAGACTCATAGTGACATTACAATGACTGTGACACATTTAAACCAAACATAATCATGCATGAGATAGGGAACTAGGGCTGTGGAATAACAAGACACAGGTGAGCACAATGAAATGACTGGGCAAGACGAAAGCGGAGACATGACATAAACATAAACAAACACCAGACTGTGACGGGAGGTTCACACTAACTTACTGAAATATTAATGTTATGTAATCATGAAAAACTCAATTGAAGACCACACACAGGACCTTAGAGCGAAAAGCTGTGGATGATTTATAGCATATATATGCAATATTTATGATATTTGATGTTTTGTCCTTTCTCAGATTAGACTAAATGTCCATGGGGTCCTGGGGTATTTTTTTAAAGGTGCTCCTCAGCCCAAATCCTCCATGTTGGTGTTTTTCTCCATGATATAAGACAAAGAAGCAAAAGTACAGTGGTACCCCTACTTACAAGTATCCCCACTAACGAGTATTCCAGGTAACGAGTCGAGATCTTGGAATATTTTTGTTCCAGTTAACGAGTAAAATTCCAAGTTTCGAGTAGCCTAAGTTAGTTCAAGTATGCCAACTACTAGGGGCGCGGCGTTCGTAGCATCTCCTAGATGCTAGCGTAGAAGAAGAGGTCAGTCATTACCTTTGACTGCTGTCCAGTGAAAGTGAAAGTGCTAGTGAAAGCGACACAAAGACAACAAAAGGTAGTGAACAAGAAAGTTAGATACATTTTACTTTTCATATCAGTGTAACCATGCCATACACGTACGCCCGTCCTCCTGTCCTCCTTAGCCGCCAGCCTACACGAGCGCCGTCGTCGTCTCGTTTATGTTTTAAAAACCCATATAAACACATTATTTACATATTAAAGTATACTGTATATTGGCCGGCTGACACGGATTAATCAGTTTTACATGTATTCTTATGGGGAAAATGCATCCAGCTAACGAGCAAACCAGCTAACGAGCTCGGCTCCTGCACGGATTAAACTCGTAAGTAGGGTTACCACTGTACCTGCTTTTTTAAATCTGATCATTTTAGTCCTATCCAGATTCAAATCTCAGTGATTTCTAGTCAGATATTGTTTTGCATGGGAAAAGTAAAGATATTTGGCCACCGCTGCCAGGTGTGTTTAGTCTCCTAGTGTGCAGATTGAAACACTGCTGAATCGCTAAAGAAAAACTGAAGACGTCTGAAGAGTCACTCAATGACGATCTTGTTCTGGATGGAAAATCATTCCGTCCATCTGCCTCGTGGGAGAGCTGATGAAAAAGAAACAAAAATGTATAAGAAAAGAGATCCCACAGGCTTATATAATCAGTCATGACTTACTAACTGTGTCACTGTGAGTTCCTTAACGATCTACTTTTAAATGCTGTTAAACTAATACCAACTCATTAGTGCATGACTGCTTATATTATAATAAATGTATAAAGAGCGCATGAACCAATAAATAATAATAAGCATCATCACATGATCACAGACATCTGGGTTTGTAGAAAATACAGCTCACTAGAAACTTGCATTTTAATTCCGTCCAGATGTTTCACTGAGGAGATGTGTAAAATGTTTCATTAGTGTCATTAGTTTAAGCTAGTCCAGTTAAATAGGACTAAATTGGGCTTATATGCCGTTTTCCTGATCTATTCAAAATGTTTACTTTTACTTTATTACATAATTATTATTAATTAATTGATTATTGTTAGTATTACTACATTAACACTCAAGCTACCAGATGGGTATTCCGCATGGGAATCACCAGGCAACACCCCAGCAACCACCTGGGAGCCCATAGCAACCATCTAGCAACACTTTAGCAATCAATTCATGGACCATATGCAACCACCTGAGAGATGATGGCAAACATTTGGGACACCTAGCCATCATTAGAAAGACCTTAGCAATCTGGAAGGCCAGATCAACCAGCTGCCAACACCTCAGCAACCACCTAGAAGACCATAGCAACCAACTAGCAACACATCAGCAACCACTTCGCAGACCATATGGAGCCACTTAAATATGCTACACGTTCGTTTTACTGTATTAATAAAAACATCAGGCTGGTTGTGGTTTGATTTATATATGCTTTTGTAGAATTAAGGCTAATTGTCAGGAATAATTAAGAATGTGTGTAATTATGCTATGTTGTCATAGCTGGGCGCCTTCTCGACGCTCTTTATTGGCTGATATTTGCCCCACATAAAGAGTAAACACTACTTCTTGTTGATTCTCACATAAATCAATGTCACAGTCCACACAGTGGCCATTATGGATGATGTATAAAGTAGATATTTGTGTGAAAATCACTGAGATGCAGTGTTCACTCCTCTTAAACTCGGAGCTGTTATCAGATTGACAGGGTGTGTTTTTCCAGTCTGAACTGTAGTGTATGATTTGGGCAAATTCAAACTGCCTTCTGATTACATGCGGCCAACTTGGCATACACACGACTACCCACTATAAACTCCCGTACCTCATAAAATCTCTTAGCATAATGTTTATGTTTCCCATTTATAATCCAGCCAGCGCTGAGCATGTACAGCTTTCATTTGCACTCGTAAGGGAATGAGCCAGGGCTTTAACGCAGCTCTCGTATTCTTCAGATTAGACTGAGACCTGATCCCACATCATTCAGTGGAATGTGTGTTTTCCAGAGTGGGCACAGTGTGAGTGTGTGTTTTGGGTGCGAGTGTGTGTTTGTGCAGTTAGAATTCTCCCACGGTCTCAGCGTGGCAGTTCCTAGGTGAACAGCTAATGACAACCAGACATTAACAGTGACATGCATTCCGTACCCCAAGCTCCCGCAACCCTGAATCAATTACTCACACTGATTACTCTCTGTCTCTGACCCTCTCTCACACACACACACACATACACACACTCTGTCTATCTATCTGCTGACAACTCTTTTTTTCTGACTCTCTCTGACTTTGACTCTCTGTTTCTGTAACTCTCTCTGTCTGAGTCTCCATCTGTTTGACTGTGACTCTCTGTGACTCTTTGTCTGTGACTGACTTTGTGACTCTGTTTGTGACTCTCTGTCTGACTGTGACTCTGTCTGTGACTCTGTTTTTCTGTTTGTGACTCTGTCTGTGACTCTCCATCTGTTTGTCTGTGACTCTCCATCTGTTTGTCTGTGACTGTCTGTCTCAGTGTCA